>MCJB01051019.1:9895-50829 GCA_002018475.1 Nicotiana obtusifolia
ATCTCGAGCCATCCTTGAGAGAACCGGATAGTGTTTTTGTTTGTCCTTCCACCATTCCAAAACGTCGAAAGAGCCGTCGGGATTCTCTGATTCAAGTCCCTGCGACAAATACACTTGAAGCTCATTTAGTTGTGAACTATCACCAATATTCTCACCTTGGGAACCCCTGAACTCCGTCCAAGCACTGAGGCCCTTTAGGCCAGCAGTTCTTTTAGTTGATCGTGAAGTAGACGAAGTAGGAGTTGGAATATTGGGTCTAGCATGATCTAAGGCAGTTTGATATGCATTATAAATTATTTGTGCATTTACTTTAATTGAGGCTTGTGCATCCCCAAGTATAGCAAATTCCTCAGGTGAAAGTGATAAAGACTTATAAATTCTAGAATACCAAAACTGTGGACCTCCTAATTTCATTGTAGGGTTTAACAGTGCGGCAACGCCAAAAATAGGGGGGATAGGGAAAAAATATTTTCTAAACTTTTCTTTCATAGAATCAATAGCAATTTCATAAATTACCCCACCCTCTGAAAATTGATCAAATAAATATGCAAGTGCAGCAATATAAACTAAACAGTTAATAGGATAGTACTGCTCAGATAATTCGTTTGTTGCTACTGAAAATTGTTCTAAAAAATCTATAAGAATTTTAACGTTAGTCCAATCTTGATTAGTTAGGTGCTCGTCGTCATCATCATCACCACCACCTACACGAGCATTGTAGGTTGCGCTAATTGGGTTTCTATATTCGTAGGCGACAACTAGACTTTCATACATATAGTTCCATCTAGTTGGACAAGGTTTAGGAACCTTTCTTTCCCTAAGGCCAAATTCATCATATTTTTTAAAATATTCTCTTAGTCTACTTCTACGGTTTGAGTAAAATAGCCAATTAAGAGCCATTTTTACCTTTTCAATTTCTATATTTAACATTTTCATACCGTCACCAACAATTAAATGGTAAATATGACAAATGCACCTAACATGAAAAATATTAGAAAATGCGGGATTTAAAGTACTTGTAAGCATGCCTATTGCATTGGTGTTACTAGAAGCATTATCCATTGTAACAGACATTATTTTATCTGTAATACAAAAATATCTACAAATATCTGATACTGTGCTAGCAATAAATTTACCTGTGTGGCGTGAGTTAATAATTCTATACACAATAATGCGTTTTTGCATTATCCAGTCCTCGTCTATCCAATGACTTGTAACGATTAGATAGTCACAGTCATTGACACTTCTGCCTATATCCGTAGTAATAGCAATGCGACAATCTATATGAGTAAATAGATATCGCAAATATTATTCATATTCGTGCTTATATTTATAAATGTCGGCCTTTACGGTTGCACGAGGCCATCCTTTATAAGTAGGGTTATAAAATTTTCTAATATATTGTACAAAATGGGGGTTAGAAAGGAAAGCTATATGGTAAGCACATAACAGTTACCATTTTTGCTAATTCTTCACGATCCTTATTTGGATCGTAATATAAAATTTCACCGGTGACGGTGTTAATTTCCGGTTGGACTAGATTTGAACCTGTACTAGTCTGAGTCGGATTACCTACACCCGTCCCCTCTTCCGTAGCTTTCATTTGTAAATATCTTTGTTTATCTCTAAGGTGTTTTAATATGTGCCTAGTCAAACTACCCGTACCGCTACGGTTGCCAGTAAATTTATGAGCCAACAAAGACCCACAACTTTTACACGTAGCCTTATTTTCTTCTCTTAGTTGAGTAAAAAAGTTCCAAACTAGAGATGTTTCGGCCCGTCTAGGAGGTCTTCTATCAAATGTAGGGGTTACTACAGGAGGGTCAGGCGAGGCATCAGTTGGGTTATTAATAGGACTAGTAGGTGTATCATCTAAATCCGGTTGGGTTTTATCTAAATCATCATTTTCGAATATAGTTTCATTAGGATAAAGAGCGTTCATCGTTTGTTCATCTAATTGATGACCCGGTGCAATATCATGATAAAATTGACTATCCAAAAATTGAAAACAAGGGTGATCACTATCTAGAATAATAGGTGGAGGAGGACGGGTAACAGGGGGAGGAGGAGTAGCTTGGCTACTAGATTGACCAATTTTTGATTTTCCCTTGTCCTTACCACCAAACATTTTTTTCAATGAAAAATCCATATTAATTATAATTACACTAAATAAAACAAACACAACAACAATATTAAAAATTAAAGAGTTGGAACGAGTTTACGGAGTTGACGAACAACTTCTTGAAAATTGAATATCGTTGAAGACTTGAAGACTTAAATACTTCAATTCACCAACTTAACAATTTTTCACGAAATTGGAATAACAAAGTAAGCAATTATGGAAATAATTAGAGAGAGATTGAGAGAATTTGTGAGTAAAAATAAAAGAATGAAGGGGTATTTATAGTTGAGAATAGGTAAAAAGTGTATTTATAAAAAGTTTGGGGTTAAAATAAAATTTGGGGGCCAAAATGGCTATTTTCTGAACAATAAACGGTCAAAATAATGGCCCAACGGCTAGATTTTAAAAATCTGGCCGTTGGCAATTTTAAAAAAAAAAAAAAAAAATTCTTTTGAAATTTTACCGTTGGGCCCGGCCCAGGCCCGCCTGGCGGTCCCGGGCCTGGTGGGCTTTGTGTAAAGATCGGCCCGCCACGGGCTCTAGGATGACTAGGGGCCAGGCCCGTTAGGACCGGCCCACGAGGCCCGTTAGGCCCACCAAGACCGCGTGCCATACCCGACCTCGGGCCAGGCCCGGCCCACAATACAGGGTTACCGCTAATAGAGTGCCACAAAAGACCTTTTTTGTTGTAGTGCTATTATATGTTTTCTTATTTTGTTTTGGTGACCCATCTGACTTTCGGTAATCGCATTGAAGTCTCGGTTAATTTGAGTTCGCATAGTATAAAATTAAGTTTTGACCAAAATCATCCTTATTGTTTTATCCTAACTTTCAACACATCCCTATAATACTCCACTTAACTAAAACCATCCTTTAAGTTTTTAAAACATGACCAAAAACATCCTTCCATCGAGTTTTTCATCCTTCTCTAACGGAATCTTTTTCTCAGGTTCATGTATCTCCATGTTTTTTCAAAAAGTTCCACAAGCTCTTCAAAGAATAAAAAAAGCTTTACTTGGCTGGACAACATTTAAACAAGGTTGAAACCTTAATTTCTCCAAAAAAATCTCCAGCTCTATTTCACATATATATGCATCTATGCATAGTTTTAGCTCATTGATGAATATATACTAAAAGAACAGAATGATATTAAAAACTCATGTTATATATGAACTAGAAAGAAGCCATAAAACTTAAAGTGAAACGGACAACCCCACCATACAACAAAGGAAAATGACCCATATTGTGGTTTTTGGTCATATAGAACGACTTTTTAACATATAAATGGAGGGTAAGATCGATATCATGGTCCACAGATAAGCTGGGCTAGTTGATTTAATAATGATGAATACTTTTTTGCATGAATATGTTCAAGTGAAGAAAGTCTTTGTCAACCTACAGTTGATGGGTGGCATGTGAGGGTGTGGAGAGAAAAAAATTGAGTTGTGAAAATATGATTATATGCTAGAGCCATTGTGTTTAATCGTGAAAAACTAATGGAGACTCATTAAATGACGGCAAAAGATGAACTGGAAAAAACCTTAGATCTCAAAGAAAGCAAGAGTCCTTTTTTACGTGAGATTCTTAATTTTTTTTTAAATGAGGTGATTGGTGAACATAGGATAAAATATTATCCGTTAGAGAAGGATGAAAAACTTAACGGAATGATATTTTGGGTCATCTTTTAGAAACTTAAAAGATGTTCCTAGTTAAGTAGAGTATTATAAGGAGGTGTTGAAAGTTGAGATAAAACAATAAGGATGGTTTTGGTCAAAATCATTAAAGGGGTAGGATTTTTTTATTTTTTAAAAAAAATATAAAAATATATAGGTAGTGCATTTTGAAGAAACTTAGCAGGCGTTTCGACGTAATAACTGTAAGGGTTGGAAAAAAATAGTGTTTCGAGTTAAGTTGAAAAATGGTATTTGGAAATTAAAAATTATGTTTGGATATGTATTTCACTTGAAAAAGTGTTGCAATTTTGTGAGTGGGGAAAAACGTTTTTCTGAAATTTTTTAAAAAGTGGTTAAATTTTTTTCAAAAACTTACAAAATTTAATGGACAAACACATTTTTGAAAAAAATTTTGAAAAAAAAAATTCATGAACAAACGGGTCCTTATGTGATCTTTACACAAATAGCCGGTCATATTTACTGTTCACTTTTTAAAGTCATATATATAAGTTATACATTGATTATACATAATTATAAATATATAATACATAAATTATACATATATTATACTTTTACCGATTATTTTTAGTTTAACCAATTGAATAAGTGACTATTTGGGTTAATTCTTCCCTTATAATCTCCAAAATACGAGGCGCACGTCTTTATATTTTGGACTGTCAAAGTATCAGCCAAAAGAGTACAGTAAATGTGATAAAGCTAAAAGTAGGATTATCTGACACCCGTGCCAGTTGCCACCGACACCCCTCACTTCCATTTTCCTAAATTCACACTCCAAAACACAAAAACCCCCCAACTCTTCAATCCATTTGACAGAAAAAATGGCAATTTCAGACAAAGTAACAGGGAATTTAACAACGTTGTACCTAGCAATGATAGGTGCAATGAAAGCCTACGGGTTAATGACCGGTCGAAACTTCAGTGGTTGTTTTGTGCTGATTTTTTCGACAGCTGCAGTTGTTGTGGTCTTGATTGCAAGTCTAACGTGGGATATATCTCTCAAGGCTAGAAATGCTATGACTCGTGATGATCATCCTCAGGTTTATCAACATGGTCATGAATTTTGTCGAGGTGGCATCTGCTGGCACGGCGTCGCCGTCAATTCTCCGGCGTCTCAAGTCCGGTTCCAACTTCCTCAGAACCTTATCTAAACAAATCCAGAATTTAATTAAACGATGTAAGTTTTGAATTGAAAATGTCGGTTCTGAAATATCTATTTGATATTTAGCTAGTATTTATATACATAGAATAGAAAGCCGTGGATTCTGTGAAATCGGGCAATTATTGCAGTGAATCGGCCAATGCTCATAGAGAGTATAATGTAAATTTGCAGAGTGGTGAAAAGATGTTATTGTAGCAGCACTACTTCCTTTTTTTTCCTCATGATATATAGCAGTAGTACTAGTTCAATGAAAAAAAGTACTCGTAGTAATTAATGTATTTTTTTGAGTTGTTTATTAGCCATGGAATTTCATCTACTCAAATGAAAAGTGTAAAAAGTCACCAGCAAGAGAAATTGGCATGGTTATATATTATGGGATATCAGCAACAATTCTAGCGAAGAAGGATGTAACATGCGAAGTTCGCACGCTAAGTGGATGAACTCTTAGTCTTGAATTGTACGGCACCATTATTGATACTCTATCAAGTAGTATCAACTACTATTACAAAATTATATAGTCATAATCACACCGAATGTTTACATCATTTAACCTTCATAGTTAAAAATTATGGAGGAATTTTCAGAAATCACTATTGTTTAGTGGCTATTAACTTCCTATAGCTACCATATACATAATTACTTCTTATAACTACTATTTAGTTGTTAGGCGATTGTATTCACTACGTTTGTGCTACTGTATTCATGAATACAGTAGCAGAATTCGCCTAAAAAATAGAGGAGTCTAGCTGTTGAATAACGAAAGAGGATCATTTCGCGTGTATCACTCCTAATTTAACTCAACCAAATCAATTCTACATAAATTCCGCTGCTATTGTGCTGTATTCCATGTATTCGCGCGACTGTATTTGTAAATACAGTAAGGTAAAAAACAAGGATTACAGCTGTTTAATTCTGTATTCCATGTATTCGCGCGAATGTATTTATAAATACAGTGAGGTAATCCGCCTACAAAATAATGATTACGGGTGTTTAATAATGGAAAGCGCAATATTGAATTTATTCAATTTCACTATATTGAATTCAGTTGTATTCAAACAACAAAAAAATCAAAAAATAGGATGTATACCGTTCTATTCAATTCGGTTGTGTACATTATATTCAATTCACATATATTCATTATTCACAATTATACATTATATTCAATTCATCGTATTCAATTCTACTGTATTCAAACAACAAAAAATCACACACACAGTGATATTCGGCTGTATTAAAAAAATACAGACCTTCGAATACATAAATATATGCAAAAAATAATATATTTATACAAAAATACAATATATTTGAATGTATTTATATAGAATACAATGTATTTATATCATTGTACGTGACTAAAAAACAAAGAAGAGAAAAAAGTTCGCCGGAGATGGTATCTCAAGGCAATTAGCTTGTTGCCCAAGAAGTGTGTATATTCCGCTGTGAGCATCACAAGCAATTCCAGAAAAGCTATAAAGGTTCGAGGGAAGAGCTTTTAGTAGCAATACTCAGAGATCGTAAGAAAGAAACTGAAATCACACAGAGCGCAAATTGTTCGATAACTTTTAGTATTTGATATGGCTAGATACGATAGAGCGATCACCGTGTTCTCGCCGGACGGCAACCTATACCAAGTAGAGTACGCCCTCGAAGCCGTACGCAAAGGTAACACCACCGTTAGTGTGGGTGGCACCGAGAGAAGGAAGAGAAAGAAAAAACATAATTGGCATATTTCATGCCTTAATGGTAGGTATAAATAAATACCTATTTTGCTATAAACTAAAAAAAATAGCTATAAATAATAATATTTTAAAATTACTTTGGTTTATAATAAATAAAGTGTAATAATTTGTTATAAGCGGTATAATGAGAATACAAATTAAATTTATTGATTTGAAATTTTCTGCTTGCCAATTACCACTAATATAAAGCTGAAAAGAGGTAAGCCTAACGTTTATGGCTGAATCTAGCTTCAATAACATTAGATTGAGGCGGGTTTTCGGACCGATGTTATAAATTGTATGACGAATTTTAGTTAAAGTAGCTACGATTAGCCCGGGCACCCAATAACATCAACTATATCCAAGAAAGCATCAGTTGTCATAGGTAAATGGGAACAGAATTCATATAATCAATTCATGTACAGACGCAACCACCCAAAGTTTTGCAGTTAACAAAAATGAGCACTGATCAAGAGTTTACAGTGTGTCTAAATGAAGATTTATCTCTTCTTGTGTTTATATTTACGGAGTTGGTGCAAGAGTTCTCAGGAGTGAGGTTAGCGTACAATTCAATTCCAATTTCCCGACCATATGGAACATTGGTCATCACCTCACCATGATCATTCCTATCAAATATGAGGCCAATTGGGGAACTTCTTCTCCTCTGCTTCAGTGAGAACTAGAGAACCAAAAGTTGATGTATGACTTATCTTTTAAGATATGAGTCTTCAGTGAGCAGTATGGCATTTTTTCTGGTCTCCTTTACAACCTTTTTCTTGACTCTATGATCACTCCTAGGGTCAAAAAAAAATGAAAGAGGTTACAGTTTAAGGTGGTTTAGAAAACAAATAAGCTGCAGAATTTTTTCTTATCAAAAACCACGTGTTGTAACTGAAAACATAAAAGAATTTCAGCAGCAGAGCAAGAGCGCCGAAGAATTCCCGGTGTTAAAATGAATATATTTTGATCTGTATAGATTCAGTTCAGCAAAATATAAAGTAATTGAGAGTCTGAGGAAGAGGAGCAGTACCATCATCAACTGTTGAAAAATAAATCATTTTGTCGTCACATGTTAGCTAAAAAACAACACATAAATTCAAATTGAAATTTGAATTTTAGAGCAGATATATGTTTAGACTGAAATTATCAGAATCAAAACCAGGAGAAGCTCTATGATCTTGCATGTTCTTACGTGGCAAGTAAAGAATCATGTATGTCAATTTGTCCCTAAAAAGTTCACTAATTATTTGAATAGCCAATACAGTGTTCATCCTGCATACTCCTTAACGGTGTTCAAACTTTCTCTGCAGCAAGTTGATGACTAACTATTCAATTGTCACAATTTTAGTTCTCTCATTAAGCATATCAATGCATATTGTAAATTAAAAATGATTAACCAGGTTACATTCTTCCTTAACTGTATCACATAGAATTTAGAATAAATACAGATGTCAATATTTAGATTGCTAGCTTAATCTGATATACCTGGGGAATTTAGATTCGTGCTTCTTCTGCAGCCTGACTAAATAGGATCAGATTATAAATAAGATTCATTAAAGTAACATATAAGAGTGGCTAACGGTCCCGTTCACACCGGACCGGATCGGTTTTGGACCGGAAACCGGCCCGGACGGTCCGGACTTGTGGAAACCGGATCATTTATTGTTTTGGAGTGCCAGTCCCGGTAGCGGGACGATTTGTCCTTTTGAAACCGGATGAACTGGTACAAAAAAAGGCCAGAACCGGACCGGACCGGTTTGGAAAAAAAAAACCTAGCATTTTAAAAACTAGCCGTTGGCAACGGCTCTATTGAGCTAATAGCCGTTGTCCAACGGCCATTTTTCACCCCATAACTACCCCTAACCATTTTTTTCCTATAAATACCCGATTATTTCATCATATTTTTCACACAAATGATCCAATTCTCTCTAATTCTCTCAAATTCTCTACAATATTGCTATTTTGCTACTTTGGCTATTTGTGTAAATTATACAATTTTGATTCTTTATCAAGTTTTAATTGGAGTTGCTATCAAGTGAAGGTTCAAGTTTCAACTTCACCTCAATTATACAGTTATATTTGGTTGGTCATTCCTACTTCCTACTCTTTTATTATATTTTTGTCATATATTTATTTTATTTGCTATAATTATGTCTCAAAGAGGTTCAATTGGAACTAGTAGTGGGGGGCGGGCACGTGGTCGTTGGAGAAATAGGGGTAAAGGAATTGCTGGTAGTTCTAGTCAACACATAGATTCTTAATATTATCATGATTTTAGCTCTAATAATCCACTTGATTCTCAACACATAGAAGCGCAATATAACTATGAAACTGGGGTTAATTTAGAAGAACCACATGAATTTCAAGCTAGTCCACATGAAGTTCAGTCTGACTTGCCTCCTGTACCTCCTACTAGAGTTCCGGTTAAATGTAAGGACAGATCTGAGGTGTGGGAATTTGTGCAAAAGAAAGTTGAAAATCAGACGGCAGTATGTGGTCTTTGTGGAATGGAGTGGGTTTTCAAAACTGGGGATAATGAAGGTGGGACGGGTAAAATTAGGACTCACTTAATAAATAAACATCCAAAGGAATGGTCAATGCGGGCGGGGGGTATTTATTTAGGAACCGAACATGGAGGAGTAGCACATGATGAATCCTCGGGTATCCAAGCGAAAATTAACCAAACAACAGGAGGGATTCTTACTTATGATAAATAAAGGGATAGGGAAAATATTGCTAAACTAGTTGCAGTAGATGGTTTACCTTATAGTTTTCCTTCTTCTACTGGTTTTGTTCGTTATATTCAGGCTACATATAATCTTTCTTTTAAAAGTTTTCCAAGAACTACTGTTAAAAATGATATTATTAAATTTAAGAATGAATATAGAGATTATTTGCGATATTTATTTGATAACTTTGACACTAGAGTATGCCTTACTAAGGATATGGGTCGTTCTACAAATAATTGTGATTATATTACAGTTACTGTTCATTGGATAAATCCTGATTGGGTATTTCAAAAACGTATTATTGCTTATAAAGTTGTTGATGAACCACACACGGGTAATTATATTTCCAAAATAGTTTTATCAATTTGTCGTGCATATTGTTTAACTAATAAAGTTTTTAGTATTACAGTAGATAATGCTACAAACAACACAGAAGCACTTAGGAACTTGAGACCTATTTTAAACCCCCTTTTGAGAAATTTTTTCATGTTAGATGTGCATGTCATATTTACAATTTAGTATATCACTTTGATCTACACAGAGCAGACCACCTTGGTGGTTATTCATTTGACTGAGTATAGAAGAATCACAAAATGAATAATAACAGGAGTTGAGACATAGCTCCATAATTTCAAAACAACAATGAATTCCTCAGCTACCCTCGAATGAAAAGAGAGTAAAAGAATAAGAATCAATCTAAGTATTTGGAAGAACAAAGATGAATAGAATGATGATCCTACTTTGGACAAATAAATCAATCAAGCATTTGAAGAAAGTCAAATAAAAAAACTTAATTCCGACAGTTTTTCCTTATTGAAGCAAAATTCCTAGAAATAGCGTAAGTAAGGAAGCAAACCAAAGTGATATTAAATAAACAAAAAAATATCCACAGAGACTATCAATAAAAATTAATGCGGGAAGAACTGAAAATTCATATTAATCAGTGATTGACATACCAAGTTAATAGGAAATTAGACATGAATTTTGACAGAAATTCATGCTTTTTGTAACCCAAGAAGGAAAAGAAAAAACAAAGAAGGTCAGTGCAATAAACATCATATTTGAAGCTTAATTTACGGAGTCAAAATCAAATTAAGACAGTCCACAAACATCAGTAGTTTCTTTCGGACAATTTATCAGATACCTCTAATGCATGCCCGGATGTGGTATCTAAATAATAGATTGAAATCGATTCTTACTGCACCTTAGAAGAGTTGAAAGAAATGATGAAGTATTCCGTCATTCACATAAATTAGAAGCATTACCTTGAAATTATCGGAGCAGCAGTCACTATAACCCCTGATTAGCAAACGCTGTGTTCTTCAGAGAAACCCGATAGCAATATGATAAGTTAGGGGTGATATTTCATGTCAACGAAGAAGTACCTGCTTCACCTGTTTTCTTGGCACTTCTTATATAGTAGAAAATATACTAGAGGAGGTAAAGCCCGTGCTGTGCGAGGACCCAATATTGAAAACCTAAAATTGTTTTCCGACGTGTTCAAATATTTTTAAATAATCTTTTCAAGTATTTAAGGAAAAATTTATAAAATATTTAAGTATTTAACTGATTAAAATGAGTATATTGGCCAATGAACAAATAAATATAAAAATATATACTGCATGGAATAGTAATAGAAATTGTTCCAAGTGCATGCAAGCCCTCAACTTCACGAACAAAAGTGTATATGGCATCCATAATTAAAGAAATTCGGTAATCATTATTCGGTTATATTCATCAATAACTTTAATAAGCTTCTGAATTTTAAAATGTCTAATATCCAAATAAATATACATAATTAAGATATATAAGGTTCCAAATAGGTTGTGCATTGATCAATTTTTCATGTATCAATTATTATTAGCGCGTTAATAAGTCAACAAAAAACAATCTCAATTTATTTCATCCTTTTGAATAATCAAGGAGCTTGAATTTTTCTTCATTGACATTTGATTAGTTAATAATATTAAATAAAATGATATCTCTTTTTTAACAAAAGGAAAAATAATCATAAAATACAAATGATAAAGATATTAACCTTTGGACAGTAATACCATGAGTTATAATTGGATTCCATGATATTTTCAATCAAATTACTCTTTTCTTATATATAAAAATATAAATTAATTTACCACTAATATTTAAACTAAATTGGAGCTAGTGTTTTTTTCTAAATGGGAATGGCTTAAGTAATGATTAATAAAAGTAACTTAACGTTTTGATTTGAGATGGTACAATATCATTTAAGAATTAGCCTTATGTAAATAAATTGTGGCTTGGTTATACTAATAGTTAATATTCTCGTTGTTCTTATTTTAAAATCAAATAAGAAGTTAAGAGAAAAAATGCTTACACACTTCTAAAAATATTAAAACGAAAAATTGCTTACAAACTTTTAAACATCATATATTTAGAAAAATATAGAACTTTTACTTTGCATTTAGGATTGTAAATTGTTGCATTATTTAATTCTTTTAAAAAAAATCTTATTAGCTTTAGTTTTCACTACCATTTTTATTTGATATTTCATTTTTTATATTTAAAACTATCTTATAATACATCTCGCGATGTAATTAAATACAAAGCTCCTCTCATCCCCAAGTAAAATTTGATTGATAAAAAATATATAGTAACAAATAAATGATATTATCAAACTACATAAATATTTAAAAGTTACATAAAATAAAACTATAAAATATAACTTGTAAGAGCTGATAAATAGAGTATTGTACTATGTACATACAGTCAAACCTCTATAAATTAATAATGTTAGGACCATGAAATTTTATTAATTTAGCGAGGTATTAATTAATCGCGTAAATTAATAATTATTAATTTATAGAGTATGTAGTTTATATATCTACAATGTGAATATGTATGAAATACATGAATTTAATTAATAAGTATTAATCATGCATATTAATTAAATTCATGTATTTTCGTTGATAAATGTTTAGTATTCCATACATATCTCAAGTTAAATGTATAAATCCACTCAACTATTAATGTAGTTACATGTACTAACATTAACTAAGTTACTATATAAAGAGAGTTACTACATACAACTCTACAAATCAAAAGAAAAAATGGCTTCTCATCTCAAAGGTATAAAAAAATCAACCATGACAGATGGTATGCGTAGAGAATTATGTGAGTACAAACAACAAAATCCAGCATGCACTCAAAAGCAATTGCAACAGTGGGTGTCAGAGAAGTTTAATTTGCAAGTAAGTCAAGCTACAATATCAAATACAATCAAGAGGTCAGCAGAGTATCTATCAATTTCTGACATTCCGAAAGATGATGCCAAAAGACATAAAGCTGCCAAATTTCCAGAATTAGAGAAAGCTTTGTACGAGTGGTTTGTTCATAACTAAGAGCGCGTTAATATGAGTGGGGAACTAATTGTAATAAGGGAAAAGAGTTCCTAAAAAAGATGTATCCCATTGATACGCCTGATTTTTATTTTTCTCAAGGTTGGCTAGAGCGCTTCAAATCAAGACACGGCATCAAGACATATCGTCGTTTTGGAGAAAGTGGTTCGGTTAATATGGAGGTGGTGGAGAACAATTTACAATCCATAAGAGAGAAACTTAATCAGTTTGCTGTGAAAGATGTTTTCAATATGGATGAAACTGGATTGTTCTACAGGCTACAACCAGATCGTTCTCTTGCAACAAAGCAACTTGAAGGTAAGAAACAAGATAAGGAAAGACTTACAATTGTTATTTGCTGTAATGAGGATAGTTCTGAGAAAATTCCTTTATGGATAATTGGGAAGTACACAAAACCACGTTGTTTCAAGAATGTGAATTTGGGTAGTATGGATTGTGAATATCGCGCCAACAAAAGAGCATGGATGACTGGGATTTTATTCCAAGAATACGTTCAACAACTTGATGCAAAAATGGATGGTAGAAAAATTCTTTTAATTGTTGATAACTGTCCTGCTCATCCAAAAAACATTAAAGGTTTGAGAAATATTGAATTATTTTTTTGCCACCTAATGCAACATCAAAGATTCAGCCTTATGATGCAGGGATCATACGAGCTTTTAAGATGCATTATCGGCGACGGTTTTATCGAAATATTTTGGAGGGTTTTGAAATTGGGAACCCGAATCCAGAAAAGATTAATGTTTTAGAAGCAATGAATCTTGCAATCTCGGCATGGAAAATAGATGTCCACTCAAGTACTATTGCAAATTGTTTCAGGCATTATAAACTCCGATTGCCAGATGGTGAATCCTCGAAAAATCAAGAACAAATGGACAATGACAGCTTACAACAATTGCAGAATCTAATCAATGGATTGAATTATCGTCATGCAATGAATGTTGAAGATGTTTTGAACTATCCGGGAGAAAATGACACAAGTTTGGAGTTGCCTACGGATGAACAAATAATTGAGAGTGTTATGGAAAGCAACAAAGAAGATGAAGTGGAAGACGATAGTATGGAATTAGAACAAGTTTCGCGCAAAGATGCTTTGAAAGCAGCAATCACCTTACATCACTTTCTTTTACAATATGAGAACTCTACACCAGATTTTCTTAATGCTCTAAGAAAGGTTAGAGATGAGATTCAAGGTGATATTAATTTTAAAAAGAAACAAGTAACATTAGATTCATATTTTCAGAATCTTCTTAGATTAGTTATGAATTATATGAAAAATATTTTTACAGATCATGAATTATTAATTTATATGTCAAATGGAACCTATATGAATTTATTTTTTCGTATTATCTTATAAATTTAACGAATTATTAATTTACCACGTTGGTCCCGACTAAAGATCGGAGAAAATTATTATTTTAACGAGATTATTAATTTATCGAGTATTAATTTAACGAGGTTCTACTGTACAATGATATCATCACTGTCAGTAATAGTAGAGTCTAATACGTAAAGCAAGAAGAATTTAGTGGGCCCATCAATGTAGAAGTTTAAAACAAAGAAGCAAAAGTCGTTCCACGTGGCAACCTGCATTTTGGGCCTTGAAAATGCCTCAAGTTTCACCTATTTACATCAATATGGGATGGCAATTGATGTAGTAACGTACAAAACCGGGGGCAATAGAGGTTCCATATAACCAGATATGCTTGGCAATTGGGGCCGCGAGAATGCCTCAAAAGTTTCTTTTATTTACCAAATTGTGTGATGGCAATTGACGTAATAAGATACAAAAACAGGGGCAAAAATTTTATTGGTGAAGCTGGCATATCAACGGAGTGGTTCTTGCATCACCTGTTCACCCACACTTATATCTTATAAAGTAGAAAGAATATATAGGAGAAAGAAAGTATATGGACCAAAACTATAACATTAGGATTTAATTTTTAATCTAATGTAAATGTAGATTCGTTTGGCAAAAAGACGGTCTACTTTTGCGTCGTGTTCCCTCAAAATTTTGTGTTAGTTACTTTTTTTACCCTTGCTATTACCATTTAACCATGATTAAAAAGCTATTAGACTTTAACTATTAAACGTCATTTTACATTGGCAAAGGTTCAAAAATCAGGAATCATTCTTAGGGCTTCGAACTCCAGTATCGATTGCTGAAATTATATTTTGTAGTTTAGCTGGAGGCAAAAATGTTAATTTAATCGAATCGGCGGCTACGTTGCCAATGCGTTTGAAAATGCGGCAAACTCCAATAGCGGGGCCTAAAAGTGGCTATGCCGACCATTTTTTTCTAAATTTTTCAAGTCCAATCACTAATATTGAGGTGGATTATGGTTTGGTTTGATTTGATTTGGTTAAATTTTGAATATCTAAGGTTTTGAAATTTTATGGAACATAATTTTAAGGAAAAATTGTATGTCAGGATTACGTCTTCAAAGGTGTTTTCCTATTAGTTTCTGTGACGTCTGGTCTCGAATAGCATATCTTTTATTCCAGTAAAAATAACAAACATGATCATTTCAAATTAAAACTTTGAAAACATTTCTAGGTACTCATAATGTGGAGTAAAAGGAACACTAACTATATTTACTTATCAAAAACAAGATGCTTGATGAAATAGACGAACAACGGAATGGTATATCAACCATATCTTCTGACGTACTCGAATATAGAAGATGTCATATCCACTAACTAGACAAGTTAAACAAAAAAAGAAAAAAAGTAAGCTAGCAATATTTATTTCATTTCAAGAATTGAACTTTTTTACTTTTCAACAAAGTCAAAGCAATGAGCAATTTCTCTCTCTTTGAAACCGCTAGATAAAAATAGTCCGAAAAATTTATTAGTACTAAAGAATATCTATTAGCATTTGCAAAAACAACGACTGCCCATTTTCAACCGCAGAAGTGTTTGGTGCTAAAGAGAGGATAAAAATTTACTAAAAATTATCAAAATATTGTAATATAATTCACAAAAACATCGGTGTCAAGATACTGAAGTTGGTTTAAGCACTTATGACAGCTTGAGAAGAACAAGCATCACTAAAAATTACAATAGGATGGTAAGTAGTCTTCTATTTTTAACGAGAATTTTCTAAGTTCTAGTCATAGAAATAAAGTTGCTTCCGATAGAAAATGCTTTATCCCTGAAATTGATTTTTTGAGATCAATCTTAAATCTGAATTAGTCATATCCCAAAATAGATATTGAACCGAAATTAGTAAATAAATAAAAAGAGAAGGACAATGCTAGAGTTGGATTATATATCGCAGCGGAAGCAATTTCAATATCATATTCACGTGTAAATTAAACAATTAGCACATATGGAGATTATACGAGTTACCTCTTGAAGCGTGAACAAAGCAGATTAATTTCAGCCTCCAGTTCCAGACCAGCAAGACCGCGACCTCAACAAAAAACGTTTCACAGTCTTCTACTGTGTTACCCAAATGATATCAGAAAAGAGAGAATTTCGGTCGGGCGAAATTCCAAGGCAAAAACAAGTGCAAAAACGGCCAACCCTATATGGAATATATATAGCCACGTTTTTTAAGTTAAAACCCTTTTTCAGAACATGTTAGGTTTTCTTCTTCCACATAATTTAGGCACAGTGGGGACCACAAAATTTAATTAACAAGGCTCTCTATTATGGAATTAATTTCGAAATTCGAAATTAATTTCTACCATAATAAACTACGAATTATTCCACTAAAAATTTATAATTGCACCCCTTAGTTCAATTTCGAAATTCTTCCATAAAACCTTATTTAACTCCCCATGTTAAGATTCAGATACTAATCAATCAAATTAAATTACTGACAATTTAATCTATTGATTACTTCTTTTAGACTTTCGCTTAACTTATTTCATGTGTCGGATACAAAATTCATCGGCCGGGTTTACATATGAAAACTTATAAGCTTTCATACAAGAGTATCATCAATCTCAAACTTTATGACTTATAAGAACCGATAATTTAATCTTCTGTGTATAAGCTTACTCTATACACTAAATCATCTACTACATAAGCAAATGACACACAGACAAATACATGATCTATTTAAAATAAAACTTTATTGAATTGAATAAATAAATAAATAATTGTTCCATAAAGAATACTATAACAATACGCATGGTTTATAATATATCCTAACAATCTCCCACTTAGACTCATAACCATGCGTCTAGAATTCTATCACCCATTCCGTCGACATGCCTATCAAAAGTCTTTTGTGGCAAGCTCTTAGTAAACGAGTCCTCCAAGTTGTTCTCTAACGCAATATTGGTGACTACTACATCCCCTCTTTGCATTATCTCACGAATTAAATGATATTTACGCTCAATGTGCTTTGCTCTTTTATGACTTCGTGGCTCCTTCGAATTTGCAACCGCACCACTATTATCATAGTAAAGTGTTATTGGTTCTTGAATCGATGGAATCACGCCCAACTCTCTTAGGAAGTTCTCGAGCCAAACCGCCTCTTTGGCTGCCTCAGAGGCTGCTACATATTCGGTGGAATCAGCAACACAAGTTTTCTTGATGCTCCTCCAACTTATGGCTCACCTCCTAGAGTAAACACATTTTCCGAGGTAGAATTTCTAGAATCTCTATCTGATTGAAAATTCGACTCAGTGTACCCAATAGGCACAAGGTCTTCCGAATGGTAGACTAGCATATAATCCCTAGTCCTTTTCAGGTACTTGATTATATGCTTAACCGTAGTCTAATGCTCTCTCCAAAGATTAGATTGAAATCTGCTAACAAGCCCACGGCAAAGCATATATCAGGTCTAGTACATAACATGGCATACATTAGACTACCCACGGCAGATACATAGGGGACCGCCTTTATCTTTTCTATCTCTTCATCAGTTTAGGAGACTGATATTTAGATAGAGAAATTCCATGCCTGAAAGGGAGAAATCCTTTTTTGGAATCATGCATGCTAAACCTAGAGAGTATTGTATCAATATAAAGAGCCTGAGATAAGCCTAATATCCTTTTCTTGCGATCTCGCAAGAGCTTGATCCCAGGGATATGAGCCGATTCTCCCAAATCTTTCATATCGAAGTGCGTGAACAACCATTGCTTAACTGAACCCAACATGCCCACATTATTTTCTATGCGCAATATGTCATCTACGTATAAGATTAAAAATATCACTTTGTCCCCATCCCACTTTTATACACAAGACTCGTTAAGACATTGATCAAAATCAAAAGTTTTAATCGCCTTGTCAAAATAAGTGTTTCATGCCCTTGATGCCTGTTTCAGTCTATAAATGGACCTTTTAAGCTTACACAACATATTTTCCTTGCCACTTTCCACGAAACCGTTTGGTTGCATCATATAGATCCACTCATCAAGAATTCCACTAAGGAAAGTTGTCTTGACATCCATTTGCCAAATCTCATAATCATAATGAGCAGCAATGAATAAGAGAATCCTAATAGACTTAAGCATGGCTACCGACGAGAAGGTTTCCTCATAATCGATCCCTTCTTTCTGAGTAAACCCTTTCTCTACAAGCCTTTCTTTAAAAACTTGCACTTTTTCATCTACACCTCTCTTTTTCTTATAGATCCACTTGTATCCAATGAGTTTAACCCCATCAGATAGTTCTACAAGATCCCAAACTTGATTAGAGTATATATACCCCATCTCTGATTTCATAGTAACAACCCACTTATCAGCATCTTTATCATGTAGTGCTTGGTCGTAATTGACAGGTTCGGAAGTTGGCTCCTCGGGGATCCTATTATATGATTCTACCAAGAGCGTGTAACGAACTGGCTATCTTATTTCTCTCCCACTACGACTTCGCACTACATCAGTTGCAACTACACCATTATGATCTTGTGGTTGAACCACATCATTATCAGGAACCTAAGTCTCCATGCTATCCACAGGGATATCAACGACTTCATCCTATTGCGCAGTTTGCTCAACATAACTCCCACTACTTTGTCGCAGTATGACTTCAGGCACTTGTTCTTGTGGGACATCAATTCTATTGACATTTCTCCCACTACTAAAATGCAATGGCATGTCAAAATTGACTTCGGGGGTTTGCATCTGGTCGTTTTGTTTTTCAGATGATTGAGTTTCCATTCCTTTGCTAAGTTCCTGTAAAACAAGTTTACTTCAAGGAACATGGTTCATCAAACAGTCCTCTTCAAGAATCTTGACGTTTGTGATAACAATTACCTTCTTTTCTTTACGATAATAGAATAAACCAACTTTCGTCCCTTTTGGATAACCCACAAACACACATACATCCGTTCTCGCCTCCAATTTATATGTTTTCACTTTTAGCACATGTGCCGGACAAACCAAAACTCGAATATGCCGCAGACTAGGCTTGACAATTCGGTAGGGGTCAAAGGTACTGACTTTGAAGGAACTAAATTCAGAACATAATTTGCTGTTTCTAAGGCATGTCCCCAAAAAGACGAAAGCAAAAAAGAATAACTCATCATTGATCTAACCATTTCCATAAGAGTCTTATTCCTTCTTCCAGCTACACCATGGTGTTCCAGGTGTAGATAATTGAAAGGTAATTCCACATTCTTATAAGTAACTAATAAATTCCGCAGAGAGGTACTCTCCAACACGATCAGATCGTAGTGTCTTGATATATTTATTAGTCGCTTTTCAATCTCTGTCTTAAATTCTTTGAACTTTTCAAAATATTTAGATTTCGACGCAACAAATAAATATATCCATACTTTGAGTAATCATCTGTGAAATTCACAAAATATTCAAAACCACCTCTTGCTTGGACATTCATTGGACCATACAAATCAGAATGAATTAACTCTAATTTATCACTTTCTCGATTTCCTTTTGAGGGAAAATTTCGTTTTGTCATTTTTCCTTCTAAACAAGATTAATAAGTTGGTAGTGCCTCCACTTTTAATGAACTTAAAGGTCCATCCTTAACCAACCTTAAAATTCTGTGTAGATTTATATGACCCAAATACAAGTGCATAAATATGTTCACTCAATTCAGAATAATGTTTTCTCTTATTTGGTAAATCAATATAATTCAGTTCTTTAGGTTGTAACTATTTAGGAATAAATCAACAATAAAAAGACCATTAATCAATGTTAGCCGAAGAGAGATAACAGTTATTATGACTAATAATACATTTATCAATATTATGAAAATTAATGTCATAACCATCTCTCATGGTGCTAGAAACCGAAATGAAGTTCCTTCTTATGGAAGGTACATATAATGTGTCCGTTATTGCTAATACTCTATTACTACCAAACAAAATACTAATATTTCCTAATGCTAAAGCTGGGTTTGCCGAACCATCTGCGTGATATACATTGATTTCTCCTCTACTTAGTCGTCGCATTACTTGGAACCCGTGCAAATAAGCGCAGACATGATTAGTGGCTCCCGAATCTACACACCATGATGTGGTAAAAACAATCGATAAAAGAGTTTCAACGACAAGTAGATGTAAATCACCTGGTTTATTATTCAGCTTGGCTAGATAAGCCGGACATTGCTTCTTATGATGCCCAAGCTTCTTGCAGTGATAATACTTACCCTTAAGCTTTTTCACACCGGCAGTTGCGCCACCAACAGAGGTTTTTTGAGCCTTTTTCTTCTTCTGCCCGCCTCTCGGTTTAGAAGAAGAACTTATCTCAAATTTCAGTGCCACGAGAGGAGCTTGTTGCTTATATAGTCTCTGCTGACTGTAGCTTATTCAGCAATTTCGCAAGTGACAAATCCATTTTGTTTCATATTATAAATCAGGCAAAACTGCGAAAAATTGTCAGGCAGAGTCTGGAGGATCATCTCAACCTACGTATCCTTATCAATGTTAGCTCCAAGGACCTCCAGTTCATTCAGAAGACTCATCATCTTCAGAACATGGTCCTTAACAGGTGAACCTTCAACCATTTTGGTGTTCAGAAAAGCTTTCATGGCAGTCTGTTTAGCCGCACGATTCTGATCTCCAAACATCTCTTTGAGATTTTCTAGAATGTCATAAGCAGACTCCATAGACTGATGTTGTTGTTGCAGAATATTCGACATAGATTCCAGAATGTAACACCGCGCCATCGCATTAGCCTTAACCCATATTTGGTAAGCTTTCTGTTCATCATCCGTAGCATCATCTCCAGGTTTTTCTGGACACACCTCATCGAGCACAAATGTGTACTCTTTAGCAATTAGGACAATATCCAAATTTTCTTTCCAATCGACATAGTTCGGACCCTCAAGTTTGTTTTGAGTAAGAATAGCAGTAAGGGGATTGAAAGCAGTCATGGTTAATCTGAGAGACAATTAAATAAATAGATCAAAATCAGTCATGTTTTATTGAGTATTAAAATTCAAAACACACTACATACATATAATCCATGCACCTTGAACAACAAGTTTCGATGGGAAAAGAGCTATTCTTGCAATATACATATGTAATGACAGATTATTCACTCCATGAATTTAAACAGGCCTTACTCAAATGGAGAGTAAACTGCTAATTTAAGTCAAATGAATATCAACATTCAATATACTAGTCTCATTGAACCAACATGCATACTCAGATGGAGAGTAAATACAAGTAATCAACAACAAGTATTACCTATTGATTATCTACAATGAGTTGATCCGATGTGGAAGAAGACATATGTCAATGTGTAAAATCATTATATCACCAGAATTTAACCCTAGAGTCCATAGGAAACGATCCCTACCACCACTGGATTAAAACAACTTAAATTTTTTTTTTTTATTTTTTTGAAAAAATTTCAGAAAATTGGAAAAACGCCCAAAATACCATCTAAATGACCCTGAATGCCCGAAAAACGGCTTACATCATAAGCGAAGCTGATGTGTATTAACCACTAGGCCGTTTCGCATGGACCTACCAAATTCAGGTCAATCGGAGTCCGTCAACATGTTGACCTCCGATTTTTTGACCAATTCGGCCAAATAGGTGTTTTGCGTTTTCCTCGGATTAACGAAATTTTTCAGATTATTCTAATTAAATATCATCAATAATAAATAGATATTACATGATTTTCAGAATAATCAAAATTCTCGGAACAAAGATTCACGTATAAAGAAGTGCAGTTTTACAGAAAAACACTCTTTGCGTGTAATTCAAAAACTTGCATATCAACATGATGCTCTTTTTTTATGCTCATCTTAATTATCTAATTAGACGTGAGTAGGATCTGATACCAATTGTTGGATTAAATATCGCAGCGAAAGCAATTTTAGTATTATATTCATGTGTAAATTAAACAATTAGCACATATGGAGGTTATACGAATTACCTCTTGAAGCGTGAACAAAGCAAATTAATCTTAGTCTCCAGTTCCAGAGCAGCAAGACCGAAACCTCAGTAAAAAAGTTTCATAGTCTTCTACTGTATTACCCAAATAATATCCGAAAAGAGAAAATTTTGGGTGGGCGAAATTCCAATAAAAAACGAGTGCAAAAACGACTAGCCCTATATGGGATATATATAGCCACATTTTTAAGCTTAAAAACCCTTTTCCAAATACCTGTTAGGTTTTTTTCTTCCACAAAGGAACGGTTTCCTTTATTTCCTATTATTTAGGCACTGTAAGGACCACAAAATTTAATTAACAAGGCTCCCTATTATGGAATTAATTTCTACCTCAATAAATTATGAATTATTCCACTAAAAATTCATAATTGCACTCCTTAGTTCAATTTCGAAATTCTTCCATAAAACCTTATTTAACTCCCCATGTTAAGATTTAGATACTAATCAATCAAATTAAATTACTGACAATTTAGTCTATTGATTACTTCCTTTAGACTTTCGCTTAACTTATTTCATATATCGGATACAAAATCCACCAGCCGGTTTACACATGAAAACTTATAAGCTTTCATACAGGAGTATCATCAATCTCAAAAACCAAGACATAGATTCTATCAACTAATTATTACTTCGCCAATGTATATCATTATTGTCCAATTACCAGGCTTATTGACCCACGAATGAATCTCGCCTTTTAATAAATCAAAATAATATACGACACACACAACTAACAGAAATTATATCAAGATTAAGAGTACAAGTATATTGAATGGACTAGAGAAATTATTTTATTAAGTCAGTATAAATACTTGTCTCTACTTGATCTGTTCAATATATACAAAATGTACTAGCACAAGAAGTCGGAATTAAACCATTCCTATAATCAAGATAAATTATATTTAATCTTGTGCTACAACCATTCCGATGGTTTGTCCAATTCCATCATTAGATTGTGAACATAAAATTTATGACTTATAAGAACCGATGTGTCACGACCCAAATTCACGTGACCGGCAGTCGGCACTCTTGTCACGACCCAAACTGGAGGGCCATGACTGGCACCCGGGCCATACTTGCCGAGCACCAACGCACATTTTATCTAACTTTTCTTATTATCTATAAGGGCCAATGAGATTAGTATAAATGGTAGACATGAATCCTAAACAACCAACAATGACCGATAATGGCATGAATATATATCATGGGCCGACAAGGCTGTTATTAGGCTACGTATAAGGTACGAGTGGACAAGCTGCCATGAGAGACTATACAACAAAAATTTGTCGACAAAGAAATTCAAACTATACATGAGTCGACACCTGTCTATGAGCCTCTAAAGGAACATAAGTGCTACAACATTGCCGGAACAGGGCCCCGACATACCCATAACGCCTATAACAAAAATGCATACCAAGACTATGGCAAGTCTGGAGAATGGATCTCGTCAATAACCGCTGAACTGGGCAGCCTACTATGGTGGGGGAGCTTCGCCTGCCTGTCTATCGGGACCTACAGCACGACATGTAGTGTCCACAAATAAAAGGACGTCAGTACAAATAAAGTACTGAGTATGTAAGGCAGGAAAGCATAAGTAAGAACAATAATGTAAAAAGGGAAAGAGAATATACAACCTGTAACATCTAGGTACCTCTGAGGGCTACTGACATGAATGCATGATGCATATATATATATATATATACATAAACTTTTAAAACATACGCCTCTGTGGGCGTCATTATCATCATATCGTACCCGGCCCTAATAGGCTCGGTAAAAATGTACCCGGCCATCATAAGGCTTGGTAGAATCGTACCCGTCCACGTGGAGCTCAGTAAAACCCAACTGATCAGTGGTTGCACAATAGTTGCTGTACCCGGCCGACTATAGCGCGGCTCGGTAGAGTAAAATAGATACATATATATGATGCGTGCTGGACTCATTGGAATCACATTTTGAACTTTTCGGAGTGACGTAAGGTCGGTGCCCTCCGTACACGTTATTAGGACTAAATACTCATCAAGAATTTTATAAGAATCAGGAAGTACCAACAACATTGATATCATAAGAATAAGAGGAGTAACATCAACATCAATCGTTCCATAAGAAGGAAAACAATGTAAGTACTGCTAGCCTCTAAGAGTGGAGTATCTTTGGAAGCTCGTTCATTACATTACACACAATCGAAGTCGTGCAAAAGAAGGAAAGGGATAGCCTCACATACCTTGTATATACTGCCCAATCTCAAGCTATGAAAATGCCATGAAATGACACTATCGTTATTGTTTAAGCGTCGTAACTATTATGTATCAACCGTAACATATTTTACGATGAAACGGACAACACCTCCCCTATTTATATGACTTCCCACAAGTTAAAACAATCACCAAACAGACCAAACAACATCAATAATAATCATATTGAGCCTCCCAAAACAGTCCACCAACCAACAACATTACTAGCAAGCCTTTCGACATATATCTCACAAGTTTTATCTTCAACGACTTAGCCGTAACTTGGATAATCTTAAATACATGTAGGTTAAGAGGTTCCTTACCTTTAAACATAAATAAAAACTCCAATTTGACCTTAATGACCACGAAATATCCCTCCAATTCTGCCACAAGAACAAAGAAGCGAAGCTAGCAATCTATTAGGGTTTTTCGGCACTAGAATCACTTTAGAAGACTTGAAATCACATAGGGTTGATATTAAAACTTGAGGGAGTATTTTACAGAACACAAACAACTTAAAACAACCTCCCAATCAAGCTGGAACAAGACAAAAATCAGCAACAACAAGAAGGATAAGAAACTTACTAGCGCCACGGGATTCCCGACACTTGATTTGTGTTGTTTGCCCTTTGTTTTAGTCTTGGATCATGAGAGAAACTTGAGAGAGTGTTCTTAGGGTTCTAAGGTCTGAGTATACTTAAAAATAATGACTTAAAACGGGGTTGAGGCGTGTTATATATATCCATATGTCTTAACCGCCTATGTGGGCCCCATAGAGAGCTGCTTGGCGCAGTCTCGCGAAAACGCGAATATCTCTCACCTCGGAGATCGTATCGACAAACTGTTAATGCATTAGAAACTATACTCATAGATCTTGAATTTGGTCGGTACATCACCCCGTAATTCCAAGCAAATTGGGAGAAAAGCTTGGTGACATTTGACCTAAAGTGTAAGTAAAATTATGAACGTAAGTTGCGCAATTTTTGTCGACTTTTGTTTCGTAACTCGTTTGACTTCAAGACTTATGAAACGGATATTATATGATTCAAATAACTTAAAACATGACCTCTTGGTAATATTAATCACCTCTAGATTTACCCGAAAATACGAGTTACAACGTCCTTGATTCGTTTAAACTCTAGTACTCTTTAACCACTCTTATACACCCTTGTATCATTTAAGACCAATAGGACTAAATTCTTATCATCTCAAAGATATCTCTTCTCGGACCTATGTAGACTAACTTACGGCGTAAGCTAATGTATGCAAATATGGGTTGTAACACCCTCCCTCCCTTAGGAACATTCGTCCTCGAATGTAAGGGTTTGCGGGGAGTCTAACTCATCGTGGATTTTTGACGGAAATTTCCGGCTGAGTTTCCTCTATTAAATGGACACTAGCCAAACTTGCAAGCAGTTAAACCCAACCTATGGCCTTACAAGGCTATACAAAGCATTATAGATATGTACATTATCTGCATATCACCATTTTGTATTAAGAAAGAGTATTCTCAGTATTCTCAAGTTATTGCTTATCTCATAGAGATGTTTCTCCTTCTAATGCATCATGCGTCCCCCAGGCATCCTCGTTATCTTCATTCTGGAACAGGTAAGGGTATTTAGACTTCATCTCATCTTCTACTTCCCATGTCATTTCTTTCGAATTATTGTTCCTCCACAATACTTTAACGGAAGTTACATCCTTTGTTCTCAACTTGCGGATTTGTCGATCTAATATAGCCACTGGCATTTCTTCATATGATTGATCCTTTGTAACTTGTACATCTTTGATAGGGACGACCCGAGAAGGGTCTCCAATACATTCCTCAACATAGATACATGGAATACTGGGTGGACAAATTCCAATTCGGATGGCAATTCTAACTCATAAGCAACCTGTCCAATTCGTCGAAGAATTTTGTACGGCCCGATATACCGCGGATTCAGTTTACCCTTCTTCCCAAAACGCATAACACCCTTCATCGGCGAGATCTTCAGGAAAACCCAATCACCAACCTCAAATTCCAAGTCATGACATTGGACATCGGAATAAGATTTTTGCCTGCTTTGTGCCGCCTTCAGTCGCTCTTGTATCACTTTCACCTTCTCAATGGCTTGGTGAATCAAATCTAGCCCATACAATTCCGTCTCACCGACTTCGAACCATCCAACTAGTGATCTACATCTCCTCCCGTATAGTGCCTCGTACGGGGCCATTTTAATATTGGAATGGTAGCTATTATTTTAGGCGAATTCTATGAGTGCCAGATGATCATCCCAGTTCCCCTTGAAATCTAGAACACATGCTCGTAGCATATCTTCAAGTGTCTGAATGGTACGTTCAGCCTGTCGTCAGTCTGTGGATGGAATGCCGTGCTGAGATTCACTTGTGTGCCTAAGCCCTTCTAAAAAGGCCTCCAAAAGTTAGCCGTAAATTGAGCTCCTCGGTATGATATAATAGATAATGGCACACCATGAAGCCTAACAATCTCCTTGATATACAATTTCGCATAATCTTCAGTTGTGTAAGTTGTCTTAATTGGCAGAAAATGGGCACATTTTGTAAGTCGATCACTATCACCCAGATGGAGTCAAACTTATGATAAGAGCAAGGTAACGCAACAATGAAGTCCATATTAGTCACCTCCCATTTTCAGGTCGGAAGTTCTATATTTTGAATCAATCCACCGGGTTTCTGATGCTCAATCTTTACTTGTTGACAATTAAGGCACTGGGCTACAAATTCTCCAATAGACTTGTTCATGTTATCCCACCAATACTGCTCCTTAATGTCATGATACATTTTTGTCGAACCGGGATGGATGGAATATCGAGACTGATGAATCTCAATCATAATTTTCTCTCACAACCCCGCTACATTAGGCACATATAATCGGCCTTGGTATCTTAGTGCCCCATCTCCTCCCATCTCGAAAGCGTAATTTTACACTGCTGAACGCTCTCTCTCAATCGTACTAAGGTAGGATCTTTATATTGCCGTGCTTTTACCTCGGTTACCAAAGATGATTCTGACGTATTCTGTATAGTAACACCTCCTTTATCAGAGTCTAACAATCTGATTCTCATATTGGCCAGCTGATGAAGCTCTTTGGTCAACCCCTGTCTACTTGCCTCAATGTGTACTGGGCTTCCCATTGACTTATGACTGAGAGCGTCCGCCACAACATTGGCTTTACCAGGATGGTACAATATCTCGACATCATAATCTTTCAGTAATTCAAGCCACATACGCTGCCTCATATTCAACTCCTTCTGCTTGAAGATGTATTGTAAACTTTTGTGATCTGTGTAGATGTCAACATGGACACCTTATAAGTAGTGTCGCCAAATCTTCAAAGCATATATTACTGCAGCCAATTCCAAATCATGAGTCGGGTAATTATTTTCATGCTTCTTCAATTGTCTTGATGCATAAGCAATCACCTTCCCACATTGCATCAATACGCACCCCAAACCTATATTTGAGGCATCACAATATACCACATAACCTTCGGTTCCTTCTGGGAGAGTGAGCACTGGCCCGAGGTCAACCGATTCTTTAGCTCTTGGAAACTACGTTCACAAGCGTTGGACCATTGGAACTTGGTAGCTTTCCGTGTCAATTTAGTTAATGGTGCTGATATAGTGGAAAACCCTTCTACAAACCTCCTCTAATATCCTGCTAGCCCTAGAAAACTGCAGATTTCTGACGGTGTTGTAGGTCTTGGCCAATTTTTCACTGCATCGATCTTTTGAATGTCAATACTAATACCCTCGTCAGATATCACATGGCTAAGGAATGATACTGAGTTTAGCCAGAATTCACATTTGGAGAGCTTAGCATACAACTTACGATCCTGAAGGGTCTGTAATACTATCCGCAAGTGGCCTGCATGTTCCGCCTCCGAACGAGAATACACTAGAATGTCATCAATGAACACGATCATGAACATATCAAGATAGGGCTTGAATACACTATTCATGAGATCCATAAAAGCTGCTGGGCGTTTGTTAGCCCGAACAACATGACCAAGAACTCAAAGTGCCCATATCTTGTCCGGAATGCCGTCTTTGGAATATCCTTCTCCTTAACCCTCACCTGATGATACCCTGAACGTATGTTAATCTTGGAAAAATACTTGGCACCCTGGAGTTGGTCAAACAGGTCGTCAATCCTTAGAAGTGGATATTTGTTCTTTATAGTAAACTTATTCAACTGCCGATAATCGATACACATCCTTAACGACCCGTCTTTCTTCCACACAAACAAGACTGGCGCACCCCAAGGTGAAGTGCTAGGCCTAATAAAGCCCTTATCCAGCAAGTCCTTCAACTGCGCTTTCAACTCTTGCAACTCTGCCGGGGCCATCCTGTATGGAGGGATAGAGATCGGTTGAGTGTCAAGCAACACACCAATGCTAAACTCTATCTCCCTTTCAGGAGGAAGACCTGGGAGTTCATCTGGGAAAACATCTGGAAGTTCATTGACCATGGTGATTGATTGTAGAGTAGGCGGCTTCGCCTTCGCATCCCTAACGCGAACTAGATGATAAATGTAACCCTTTGAGATCATCTTCCTTGCCTTAAGATAGGAAATAAACATACCTTTCGGCGTAGCAATGTTCCCCTTCCATTCGATGATGGGTTCACCAGGAAACTAAAACCTAACCATCTTTGTACGACAATCAATATTTGCATAGCATGAGGCCAACCAGTCCATTCCCATTATCATATCGAAATCAACCATTTCTAAATCAAATAAACTTGCCGAGGTTTGACGACTACAAATCATCACTGTACAACTTCTATATACCCTTCTAGCAATCACTGTTTCTCCTATCGGAGCAGATACCGCAAGTGGATTACTTATTAATTCAGGTTTGACGCCAAACTTATTAGCCACAAAGGGTGTAACATATGATAATGTAGATCCCCGATCAATCAACGCATACACATCATAAGAAAACACATACAATATACCTGTAAACAACATCTGGAGATGACTCGAGATCCTGTCGACCTACTAGAGCATATCTTCGATTTTGAGTACCACTCGAACTCGGCACTACACCTCTAACTCTACCACGACCTGTTGACTGCTGAAAACCCCATGCTGGAGGTCGAACTGATAAGGAAGAACCAGCCAAAGATCCAGTCGGCTGAGCCAGACCACCACCTCCTCTGTTAGGACAATCTTACCTCATATGGCCAGGCTGTCCGCAAGAATAGCATGCATCGGAACCTCGATGGCACAGTCCAAGGTAAGCCATGCCGCACTGATCACAACGAGGTGTTGGGGGTCTCGTCTAACTAGTATCCCCATGATATTGAGAGCCTGATGCTCGCGAACTCTGGCCTGAACCACAATAGGTAAATTGATCATACTGAGGCCTCTGAAAGTGTGGAGGAGCACTAGCTGCAGGTCGCGCCAAACTCCTCAAAGATTGGGGCCTGACACTACCTCTGAAGTCACCAGAATACCCTACGAATCTCGCCCTCTTATGCTAGCCCCTATCCTACTCCCTGTCTGCTCTTTGCTGGCACTTTCGATCCTCTAGTGTCTGGGCTTAAGCCTGAATACGGGAAATATCCATGCCATCTATCAAAGAGGCTGTCGTGCACTCATTTATCAGATGTGGTCCCAATCCGTTCACGAACAGGTGTACCCTATCGCTCATCTCGGCCACTATATGGGGAGCATACTTTGCTAAAGAATCAAACTGCATACTATACTCTCGCACACTCATATTACCCTGTCGAAGGTTCAAGAACTTATCAGCTCTAGCTTGTCGTATCTAAACTGGCAGGTAGTGACGAAGAAAGGCCTTAGAAAATTCCTTCCACATAGGTGGGGGAGCGTTCGGACCCCTGGATCTCTCCCAACTATCATACCAGAAAACTGCTAAATCCCGTAACCTATAAGAAGCCAACTCTACTGCCTCCGTATCACTAGCATGCATAACTCACAGTGTACGATGAACCTGATCAATAAAAGTCTGTGGGTCCTCCTTGGGGTCTGATCCGGTAAACACTGGAGGATCTAGATTAATTAAATCACAAACTTTCGCACTAACCGGTTTATCAACAGCACCGATATTCTGCCTCTAAGCCTGAGAAGCTACCAAGCTAGTCAACAACTATACCGCACTCCGCATATCCTGGTCTGTAGTACCAGATGGAGGAACTGGAGATGCTAGGTGCCTTCTAATATCCCCTGGAGGAGAAGGAGTAAATGAGGTCTGAGACGACATCTCACTCTGAGGCTCATTTTGCCTTCTCTGGCGGGAGGCACTTGACTGGTACCCTCTCCCGCAGCTATATCAAGGCGTCTACTAATCACTTACTTCCTAGTTGTGGGCATCGCTGAAAAGGACATGGTGAATATTATAGACAAATACTTACGACTCAGCTCTGCGCACGATCTAGATTCAGGAAAAAGGTAACAACCCAAAATGTCATACATCCTCCTGATTATAAATGTGGTGCACTACACATCCATAATCAAGACTCTACTAGACACGGCTCATAGACAACCCCTAGGACAGACTTGCTATGATACCAAGTTTTTCACGACCCAAACCAGAGGGCCATGACGGGCACCCGGGCCTTACTTGCCGAGTACCAACGTACATTTTATCTAACCTTTCTTATTACATATAAGGGCCGACGAGGTCAGTATAAATGGCAGAAAATAATTCTAATCAACTAAAATTTTACAGATAATGACATAAACATACATAACATGGCCGACAAGGCTGTCATGAAAAACAATACAACAAAAATAAATTTGCCGACAAAGCAATCCCAACTATATATAAGTCGACACCTGTCTATGAGCCTCTAAAAGAACATAAGTGCTGCAATGCATACCAAGACCACGGCAAGTCCGGAGAAGGGATCTCGCCAATAAACGCTGAACTGGCAACCTACTATGGTGGGGGAGCTTCGTCTACCTGCCTATCAGGACCTGCAGCACGACATGCAGTGTCCGCAAACAAAAGGACGTCAGTACAAATAAGGTACTGAGTATGTAAGACAGGAAAGCATAATGTAAGAACAGTAATGTGCATAGGGATAGAAAATATACGCCCTGTAACATTTGAGTGCCTCTGAGGGTGACTAATCATGAAATTCCTGATGTGCATATACATATATGCCCTTTTAAAATCATCATATACATATGCCTCTGTGGGCCTTATCATCATCATATCAAACCCCGGCCATCATAAGGCTTGGTATCATCATATCCAACTGATCAGTGGTTGCACAGTAGGTGCCATACCCGGCCGACTATAGCGCGGAATCGGTAAAGTAAAATAGATGCCGACTATAGCGCGGCTCAGTAGAGTAAAATAGATACGTATATAGATTTGCACAATAGGTGCCATACCCGGCCGACTATAGAGCAGCTCCGTAGAGTAAAATAGATAATGCATGCTGGACTCATTGGAGTCACACTTTGAACCTTTTGGAGTGGCGTAAGGTCAAAGAAGTAACATCAACATCAATCCTCCCATAAGAGGGGAAACAATATAAGTACTACTAGCTTCTAAGAGTAGAGTATCTTTGGAGGCTCGTTCATTGCATTATGTACAATCAGAGTCGTGCAAAAGAAGGAAAGGGACAGTCTCGCATACCTTGTATATACTGCCCAATCTCAAGCTATGAAAATGCGACGTCTCCTTAGTCTACAATAAGAGAAATGACACTATCGTTATCATTTAAGCGCCGTAACTATTATGTATCAATCGTAACATATGTTACGATGAAACGGACAGCACCTCCCCTATCACAAAACAGCCCAAACAACATCAATAATAATCATATTAAGCCTCCCAAAACAGTCCACCAACCAACAACATACTAGCAAGCCTTCCGACATACATCTCACAAGTTCTAGCTTCAACGACTTAGCCGTAACTTGGATAATATTAAATAAATGTGGGGTAAGAGGTTCCTTACCTTTAAACAGGATTAAAAACTTCAATTTGACCTTAATTGACCACGAAATATCCTTCCAATGCTGCCACAAGAACAAGGAAGCGAAGCTAGCAACCAATTTGGGTTTTTCGGCACTAGAATCACTTTAGAAGACTTGAAATCACCTAGGGTTGATTTTAATACTTGAGGGAGTATTTTACAGAACAAAACAAACTTAAAACAACCTCCCACACGATCTGGAACAACACAAAAATCAGCAACAACAAGAAGAACAGAAACTTACTCGCGCCACGGGATTCCCGACACTTGATTTGTGTTGTTTGCCCTTTGTTTTAGTCTTGGATCATGAGAGAACCTTGAGAGAGTGTTCTTAGGGTTCTAAGGTCTGAATATACTGAAAACTAATTACTTAAAACAGGGTTGAGGCGTGTTATATATATATATCCTTACGTCTTAAACCGCCTATGTGGGCCCCATAGAGAGGTGCTTGGCGCAGTCTCGCGAAAACACGAATATCTCCCAATTCTGAGATTGTATCTACGAACGGTTTAATGCGTTGGAAACTAGACTCACAGACATTCAATTTGGTGGGTAGATCATCTCGTAATTTCAAGTAAATTGGGAGAAAAGCTTAGTGACATTTGACCTAAAGTATGAGTAAAATTATGAACGTAAGTTGCGACAACTTTTTTCGACTTTTGTATCATAACTCGTTTGACTTCAAGACTTATGAAACAGATATTATATGATTCAAGTAACTTAAAATATAACCTCTTGGTAATATTAATCACCTCTCAATTTACCCGAATATACGAGTTACAACATCCTTGATTCGTTTAAGTTCTAATACTTGTTAGCCACCCTTATACACCCTTGCATCATTTAGGACCAATAGGACTAAATTCTTATTATCTCAAAGGTAATCTCTTCTCGGACCTATGTAGACTAACTTATGTGTAAGCTAATGTATGCAAATATGGGTTGTAACAGTTCTGTGCCCGCCCGCCAGGCCTTTGGTGTTCGACCTTCACTTGTTGACAATTTAGGCATATTTCTACAAAGTCCGCTACATCCCTCTTCATATCATTCCACCAGTAAACTTCCTTAAGATCATGATACATCTTTGTAGAGCCTGGGTGCCCGAAATACCTAGAAGTGTGAACCTCGATCATGATTCTTTCCCGGAGACCATCTACATTTGGAACACATAATCGCCCTTGGTACCTTAGCGTACATCATCCATGGTAAGAGAAAAAGCTATGGTGTTATGTTTATGAATCCCCTCCTTCAACTGCACTAATAACGGATCGTCGTACTACTTCTCCTTGACTTCCACGACAAGCGATGATTCAGCCCTATTTTGCACAATTACCCCTCCTTCACTAGAGTCTGCAAGACGAACTCCCAAACTAGCTAGCCGATGAACATCTTTGGCCAATTGCCTTTGATATGTCTCCATGTGAGCCAAACTACCCATAGATTTCTGACTAAGAGCATCCACCACAACATTAATCCTTCCCCGAATGATATAGAATATCGATATTGTAGTCCTTGAGTAATTCAAGCCATCTTCTCTACCTCGGAGTAAATTCCTTCTGTTTGAAAATATATTGAAGGCTCTAATGGTCCATGAAAATATCCACATGGACCCCATACAAATAATGACGCCAAATCTTCAACGCAATCACTGCTAATGCAAGTTCCAATTCATGTGTTGAATAGTTCTTCTCATGATTCTTGTGTTTCCTAGAAGCATAAGCGATCACCTTGCCATGTTTCATCAATACACACCCAACTCTAATCCTTGAAGCACCGCAATATACCACAAACCCATCTTTACCCTCTAGTAGGGTCAACACCGGTGCCGTTGTCAATCTCGATTTCAACTCCTGAAAGCTCTTTTCATAATTATATGACCATTGGAACTTAACTACCTTCTGCGTCAATTTACTCAACACAGAGGCAAGATTAGAGAACACTTCCACGAACTTCATATCATACCCAGTTAGGCCCAAGAAACTATCAATCTCTATTAGAGTTGTAGGTCTAGGCCAATTCTTCATAGCTGCGATCTTCTGAGGATCTACCTTAATTCCTTCTCTGGAGATGACATGACCCAAGAATGTGACAGATTCAAGCCAAAATTCACACTCCAAAAACTTCGCATACTACTTGTGTTGATATAGAGTCTGCAAAACTGCAATGAGATGATCAGCATGATCCCATTGCCTTCGTGAATATACAAGAATATCGTCAATGAACACTATTTAAAGGAGTCAAGAAAAGGCTTGAAGGCTCGATTCATAAAATTCATGAAAGCTGCCGGGGCATTTGTTAGCCCAAAAGACATCACCAAAAATTCAAAGTGCCCATACCGGGTTCTGAAAGCTGGTTTCGGAATATCCTGCCCCTAGATCATTAGTTGGTGATACCCCGACATTAAGTCAATCTTTGAGAAATACGTAGCACCCTGCAGTTGATCAAACAAGTCATATATCCTTGGCAGTGGGCACTTATTCTTGATCATCACCTTGTTGAGCTACTGATTGTCAATACACATTCTTAGTGACACATCCTTCTTCTTTATAAAGAGAACTGGTGCACCCCAAGGCGACACACTCAGCCGGATGAAACCCTTCTCCAACAAGTCCTTCAACTACTCCTTTAGTTCCTTCAATTATGCGGTGCCATTGTGTAGGGTGGAATAGATATAGGCTGCGAGCCTGGCATCACATCGATTCCAAAATCAATCTCCCTATCTGACGGTATCCCAAGAAGCTCATCAGGAAAGACCTCCGAAAATTCATTCACAACTGGCACGGACTCAAGTGTAGGTACCTCGGCATAGGTGTCTGTGACCCGGATCAAATGGTAATTACACCCCTTATTGATCATCTTCGAGGCCCTAAGGTAAGAAATAAACCTACCCTTCGGCGTCACATCATCCCCCTTCCATTTAATAACCGACTCATTTGGAAATTCAAACCTAACAATTTTGGTTCGACAATCAAGCTTGGCAAAACATGAATAAAGCCAGTCCATCCCCATTATTATATCAAAATCAACCATCCCCAATTCAATAAGATCGGCCATGGTATCCCGACCACGCACCGTAACAACACAATCCCTATTAACCCGCGCGGCCACAATGGACTCACCAACAGGAGTAAACACAGAGAACGACTCATGAAGTTGTTCAGGTTCTATCCCAAATTCCATGGCAACATAAGGAGTGACATGGGAAAGTCAATATACATGTGACAATGTCTGGAGAAGCCTCTAGACTCTGGCGACCCGTCATAGAATGGAAACGGCCGGGTCCTCCTGAACTCTATGCGCCACCCCTAGCTGCACCACGCCCTACAGGTGCTGGATTGCCTCGAGCTAGAGGAGGTACTGCAGATGTAGTAGTTGCAAAACTAGCTAGCTGTGTCGTTACCCTGCCGACACTCGAGCAGGACGAACGAAAATCCCTCTGAATGTGACCCCTCATACCACACCCGTAGCATATGGTTTGGTCTATGAAGCAGGCCTTAAAATGCATCTTCCCACACCTACGGAATGGGGGCCTCCGCTGCTACTGGAATCTCCCTCCAGGCCGACTCTGTGGTAAGATCCCCTGTTGTCCTGACCGGGCCTGAAATGACTCCACTACTGCTGACTGGGACCTGACGGTTCTGCACTAATCGAATACTGAGCAAAGGACTGGGATGGCCCTGATGACCCTCCCCTAAATGCTGACCCGCCTTCGCTACCATCACCGGAAGAACCACAAAAATTGCCCGCGGACCGGGCCTTATTGCTACCTTCTCGCTCAATCCTATTCTTCCATTTGCAGGTCTCTGTGTCTTGAGAAAATGCGACCATATTCCCATAGTTCATATCAGAATTCAAGGCAGCTGTAGCGGCCTCATAAATAACCAATGGGCTGAGACCTTGCACAAACCGGTGCATTCTAGCCTCTATAGTGGGAAACATGTAAATGGCATACTTGGATAGGCACGCGAACCTCATATGATATTCCAACACAGTCATGCTACCTTGTTTCAGGACCTCAAACTCAACATCTCGGGCTGCCTTAGTCTCGACAAGCAAGAAATGATCAATGAAGGCATCGGCAAACTCACTCCACCTTGCCGGAAGGCTCCCCTCCTCACGGGACTCCTCCCACATCTCAAACCAAGAATAGGCCACCTCTTTCAGTCGGTTGGAGGCCAACTCCACTCCCTCCATCTTAGTAGTACGCATAAATCAAAGGGTCTTGTGCATCTCATCAGTAAAGTCCTGGAGGTCCTCCTCGTGATTAGTACCCGAGAACACTATAGAATCTAACTAAAGAAACCTGTTCACTTTGGAACTAGCAGAATCCCCTTGATGACTGGAAGAAGTATGTGCAACATTCGATCTCTCTGGCTTGGGAAGCCACTATCTGAGCCAACATCTATATGGCTTCCCTAAGGTCCCCATCAGAAACACCAAGACCGGAAGCTGGGGCTGGAGGTTGAACTGGAATATCGGTCAAGGGTTGAATAGCTACACCCTCAGTAGGAGTAGGGATTGGTACAGTCAGAACAGGAGTAGTAGAATCAGGTAGTGTAGTAGCTGGGGGAATATCCTCACCCCTCGGGTGCTCACCCGCATCATCAGGAATAGAATCAACTACCACTCTTGTGGTGGCATTGGTTCCTTGGCTAGTTATTGCTTTCTTCCTAGGCGACATGTACTGAAAATTAGAGTAATGCACGTGTTAAAGGAGGAATAGTCTTATAATCAGCTCTACTGCACGATCTAGAACATCAAAGAATGGTTTCATTCCTAAATGCCCTAGTAGCTCCCTAATTATAGATGTGGTCGACAACACACCAATAAGAATGACTCTACTAGACAAGGCTCCGAGACATTCTCGGGCATTTTTAAACCTTTGGCTCTGATAACAAGTTTGTCACCCCCGACTTCGGGGAGCGTGGCCCGCGCTTGTTGATAGCCAATTTTGACCTCCCCTTTAAAATTAATTTATTCACACTTAACAATTTACAATAAATACATTAAAAGTATTTTATATTAATGAATATCTATTTTATAATTTAATTAATTATTAGTTTCAAAATTAATCATGTAATATTGATATTGTAATTACAAATGTAATTACTATAATAAAAAAAAATAACTTATGTATATAAATTACATATGTTTATAATTTGACAAAATTACTTCTTAATTTCCACTGAATTAGGTTACTATGATAATATTTTGAAATAAGTGCTATAATTTGAAATATGTGTTATTCATGCATAATTAATTAAAATAATTAGCAACATATAGTAGTAATAATTTTACCATATTTCTTTATTATTGAAATTGTTGAGTTTATTTAAATTTATTTTAAAAGGGTTAAAAAAACTAAAAGACTATAATTGCAATTCCTTAACTAAATACAAAATGACTATTAGTTAAATTATTTTTAGCCCAAATACCAAGCCCAATTCGGATTTGACCCAATCCAAATACCTCGTCTCATTCCATGTTGGTAATTCATGCCACTCCTTGAGAACCAATGAGATCGTGCCACATCACCTTCCTTTATCACTCACAAAACAAAGACACATGCATCTGAACCGTTGATCCATCTGATTAACGGCTCCCATTTAATCCTTGATTTTCCTTTGATTTTCAAACCAGCCGCCCAAAGACACCATCTCCACCGTTCAAACCTCAAAATCCAATGGCCATTATAATTCTTTCTAAAAAATCTTAAATGCCCCAAATTCCAGAGCCGTTGATCACTAGATCCAACGGCCCATATCCTATCTCCTAAGCTTAACCTTAGAGACGCCCCAATACCCCCAAAACACTAAATTATTTGTCATCTGCCCAGCTGCCCTTCTTTCCCCTTCCTAACTCTTTTCTCTCGTCTGCCCTAGCTCCACCAATCAACAGACCTTGTACAAATTAATGCAAGGTCGTGAAATTAAACTCAAATCATCTCATTTGTCCCCCATATGCACGATTCTCGCTGAATCTTTTCCTGTTTCATCATCGAAATTCAAATCTCCCAAATCCAAACGCTAACCTGAGAGATGAAACTTCAAATCGTCCTTGGCCTTTCAAATTTGTGTCATGCATGGTTGTTCATTTTGTTCATGTACTTCTGATCTCGTCATTCTTTCGATTTTCACCATTCAATTTCGAAAGCCCTAATCGAAGAAGTTAGACCAAAAGATGAAACTTCATCTCACCAGATTTTCTTTCGTCCTTTCCAACCGAAGCAAGCATGAGATGTTAGCTAGCTTCATCATTGATATTCGACTCCCGCAGGTCAAATGCAATGACCTCTGTGTATTATGGTTCTGACCGATGTTCTCTTATGCTTCAACGTTCAGCCTCTCATATCTCTTAGGTCAATTCGACACTAATTTCTCCTCTGTTCTCTTTGATTTTACCTGACTATGCTCACATCATCAACTCATCATCACACTCCACGATCTTAGTATGAAATCTAAAACTCTAGGGCCTTAAATAGCACAATAAATAGGGCCTTTAAGGTTTTCATCAAAAACAACCTAACACTGAACACACACAGAGTCACGAACACTAAGCACACAAAGACACTGAGAAAATTAGGGTTTTTGGTTATAGCTTTCTTACTATTTCCCCTCTCTTTTGTCGAGTTCTTTTGCTGGTTCAAGCTCAAAGGTTCTAGGATCTTGAGCAACAAAAAGAATTCGTTTAGTCTGCTGCCCTTACGAAGGTCAACATCTTTCTCTCCCATTTTCTTTTGTTAATCTCTCTGAATGATTTAGACATGTCGAATTAAGTTCTATAGATTATAATTATGCTGTATGTGTTTGACTGTAACGGCCTGATGTGTCGTAGGAACAAATGTGGTACTAATTGTTTAGATTTCACTTTGTAGTTGTGCAATTTTAATATTCTTGCAGGGTATGAGGTATAAGAATTTGAATAAAATAAGAAAAGAGTTCGAAAAATTAAGAAGTGCAAGAAATGCAATCGCATTTCAGATATGCGAACCGCATATCTCGCACAGGTGCCGCATAGTGAAGCAGAAACCTGGGTATAAAACCAGGTTAGGATCTGCGGTCAGTATGCGATCGCATACTGGAAATGCGGACCGCAGATTTCACTTCCTGGATCGCATAGTGAAATAGAAAAACTGGGCAAACCTTTTGTCGAAAATACGACGAGAATGCGTACCGCATTTCAGGAATGCGAACCTCAAAACTGACAGTAGGATCGCAGAGTGAAACAGAGTTTTGGGGTCAAAAGTTGTGTCAGAAATGCGGCCCAAATGCGAACCGCATATGTGTTCTGCAACCAGAATGCGATCGCATTCTGGCATCTGGCAATTTATTTTCATTCCGATTTTTGACCCACTATAAATAAGGACCTATAACCCTAACATGCAAAGACCCTCTTATTTTCGACACTTTCTATGTAAAACTCACCAAACCACCTTCAAACCATAGCAAATCACCTTGCAAACAGCCCCAAATTCCATGAAAAACACCTCCATCACATAGCTATTAACCTCCAATTACCAACCTAGCATTCCCCATTTAAACTCACCAAAACCCAGCTGAGAAATCGTCTGAAAACAACCCGAAATACACTGAAAAACAACCGTGAAATCACCCTTTCAACACCCCAACATCAGTTACGAAATTTTCCACTTTCTAACCCCAAAACCCCAGCACAAATTGCTGGCAATTTCGTGATAGAACAGTACTAGAAATCTAAGACGAGTTTGAGGCTCGAAGGTTTGTGGCTTTGATTGTTGCAGAGATTTGAATGCATTGGAAACCTAGAATTTAGAAGCAAAGCGAGGTAAGTGGTTGTCCTAATCTTAGCTTTGAGGGACTAGAAATCATGTGCTAATTGTTAAATTGCTTCTTGTTGAGAACAATGTATAGGTATGGTGACGAGTACCTATACATTGGTGTCGAGCATGACCGTGGGTCATATATTGATAAGTGTTGTGCAATTATTGTTCTAATTTTTTGAATATTTTTCGTGATATTGTTGTGTTATAAGTGGGAACGGGTGGCACGACTGCCACAAGATATCGTGCAATGAGGGCGGGTGGTACGCCTACCACATGAATTTATCATTGTAATTGTTCTCTTGATTACAGGTTTATGTATCTTCTATTCGACATAATTTAGATTTTTAGAAGGACTAGTTGAATAAGGAATTGTTAGGAGTCAAAAAGGGGTTCAGTGGCTAAGTCATGGGTAGTGTCTTAGGAGTTAGTTAGGGGTTCAAGGGATCTGGTTTCACAATAGTAGCGTCGTGTCTAGGTTTAATGAAATGATAATTGGGTTAGGAGGTTAATTGTAGAACTTCGACTGTAATTAAGTACTAACATTGATTGAGCTAAATAGGAGTCGAATATGGTTTGGTTATAGATGATTTCCCCCTGGCCAGGATGATTGTTTGATGTTGTTTATCCCCTCATTGGGAAGTTGTTATGTTGCCTTATCCCCATGCCGGGACTTCTTGTGATTGTTGTGGTATTGTAACTGGGAGCGGGTGGCACGCCTGCCACGAGATATATTGTGAATGGGAGCGGGTGGTACGCCTACCACAGGATATATTGTAAG
>MCJB01051019.1:55966-128712 GCA_002018475.1 Nicotiana obtusifolia
CCAATCGATTAGTGAGATTGGACATTTCTGAACCTAACCGGGTATTAGCTTACACGGTCGCTCGTTCCTCATTGCTTGAACGAATACGATCGACAGTTTGATGATCCCCATTTGTGTATCCTTAAGGACACGGTACAGCGAGGAGGTGCCAAGCAGGTCACCTTAGGTGATGATGGAATTTTGAGATTGCAGGGTCGAGTTTGTGTACCCAATGTAGAGGGACTTCGGGAGTTGATTTTGAAAGAAGCCCATAGCTCCAGGTATTCTATTCATCCGGGTGCCGCAAAGATGTATCGGGATTTGCGACACCATTATTGGTGGCGTAGAATGAAGAAGGATATAGTTGCGTACGTGGCTCGGTGTCTGAATTGCCAGCAGGTTAAGTGCGAGCATCAGCGACCTGGTGGACTGTTCCAAAGAATTGAACTCCCCGAGTGGAAGTGGGAATGGATCACTATGTATTTCGTGGTTGGACTTCCGCAGACTCGGAAGAAGTTCGACGCAATCTGGGTCATTGTTGACAGGCTGACCAAGTCGGCACATTTCATCCCGGTGGCAGCCTCCTATTCATCCGAGAGGTTAGCCGAGATCTATATCCGGGAAATTGTCCGTCTTCATGGTGTGCCGGTATCTATTATTTCAGATCGAGGTATGCAATTCACCTCACGTTTTTTGAGGGCAGTCCAGCGAGAGTTAGGCACCCAGGTTGAATTAAACACAGCATTTCACCCGCAAACGGACGGACAGCCCGAGCGGACTATTCAAATATTGGAGGATATGCTCCGAGCTTGTGTTATTGACTTTGGAGGTTCGTGGGATCAATTTTTGCCATTAGCAGAGTTCGCCTACAATAACAGCTACCAGTCGAGCATTCAGATGGCTCCTTATGAAGCTCTATATGGTAGGCGGTGTCGAACTCCGGTTGGGTGGTTCGAGCGGGGGAGGCTCAGTTGTTGGGTACGGATCTGGTTCAAGAGGCCTTGAACAAGGTCAAAATCATTCAGGAAAGGCTCCGTACAGCTCAGTCCAGACAAAAGAGCTATGCAGATCGTAAGTCACGAGATATAGCCTTTATGGTTGGTGAACGGGTACTACTCCGACTATCGCCCATGAAAGGCGTAATGAGATTTGGAAAGAGGGGCAAGCTTAGCCCTAGGTTCATTGGTCCATTCGAAATTCTTGATCGAGTGGGGGAGGTGGCTTATAGGCTTGCGTTGCCACCAAGCTTATCCGTCATTCATCCAGTTTTCCATGTGTCCATGCTCCGAAAATATCACGGCGATCCAACTCACGTGCTAGATTTCAGCACTGTTCAGTTGGACAAGGACTTGTCTTATGAGGAGGAACCGGTAGCTATTCTAGACCGGCATTTTCGTCAGTTGATATCGAAGAGTTTTCCTTCTGTTCGTGTACAGTGGAGAGGTCAGCCTCCTGAGGCATCGACCTGGGAGTCCGAGTCAGATATGCGGAGCCGCTATCCACATCTTTTCCTGACTCAGGTACTTCTTTATCCTGTCCGTTCGAGGACGAACGGTTGTTTTAGAGGGGGAGAATGTAACGGCATGATGTGTCGTAGGAACAAATATGGTACTAATTGTTTAGATTTGGTTGCCTAAGTGAAAATTTCCCTTTGTAGTTGTGCAATTTTAATATTCTTGCAGGGTATGAGGTATAAGAATTTGAATAAAATAAGAAAAGAGTTCGAAAAATTAAGAAGTGCAAGAAATGCGATCGCATTTCAGATATGCGAACCGCATATCTCGCACAGGCGCCGCATAGTGAAGCAGAAACCTGGGTATAAAACCAGGTTAGGATCTACGGTCAGTATGCGATCGCATACTGGAAATGCGGACCGCAGATTTCACTTCCTGGATCGCATAGTGAAACAGAAAAACTGGGCAAACCTTTCGTCGAAAATGAGATGAGAATGCGTACCGCATTTCAGGAATGCGAACCGCAAAACTGACAGTAGGATCGCAGAGTGAGATAGAGTTTTGGGGTCAAAAGTTGTGTCAGAAATGCGGCCCAAATGCGGACCGCATATGTGTTCTGCGACCAGAATGCGATCGCATTCTGGCATCGGGCAACTTATTTTCATTCCGAGTTTTGACCCACTATAAATAAGGACCCATAACCCTAACATGCAAAGACCCTCTTATTTTCGACACTTTCTATGTAAAACTCACCAAACCACCTTCAAACCATAGCAAATCACCTTGTAAACAGCCCCAAATTCCATGAAAAACACCTCCATCACATAGCTATCAACCTCCAATTACCAACCCAACTTTCCCCATTTAAACTCACCAAAACCCAGCTGAGAAATCGTCTGAAAAACAACCGTGAAATCACCCTTTCAACACCCCAACATCAGTTACGAAATTTCCCACTTTCTAACCCCAAAACCCCAGCACAAATTGCTGGCGATTTCGTGATGGAACAGTACTAGAAATCTAAGACGAGTTTGAGGCTCGAAGGTTTGTGGATTTGATTGTTGCAGAGATTTGAATGCATTGGAAACCTAGAATTTAGAAGCAAAGCGAGGTAAGTGGTTGTCCTAATCTTAGCTTGAGGGTCTAGAAATCATGTGCTAATTGTTAAATTGCTTCTTGTTGAGAACAATGTATAGGTATGGTGACGAGTACCTATACATTGGTGTCGAGCATGACCGTGGGTCATATATTGATAAGTGTTGTGCAATTATTGTTCTAATTTTCTGAATATTATTCGTGATATTATTGTGTTATAAGTGGGAACGGGTGGCACGCCTGCCACAAGATATCATGAAATGAGGGGGGTGGTACGCCTACCACATGAATTTATAATTGTAATTGTTCCTCTTGATTACAGGTTTATGTATCTTCTATTCGACATAATTTAGATTGTTAGAAGGACTAGTTGAATAAGGAATTGTTAGGAGTCAAAAAGCGGTTCAGTGGCTAAGTCATGAGTAGTGTCTTAGGAGTTAGTTAGGGGTTCAAGGGATTCGGTGTCATAATAGTAGCGTCGTGTCTAGGTTTAATGAAATGATAATTGGGTTAGGAGGTTAATTGTAGAACTTCGACTGTAATTAAGTACTAACATTGATTGAGCTAAATAGGAGTCGAATATGGTTTGGTTATAGCTGATTTCCCCCTGGCCAGGATGATTGTTTGATGTTGTTTATCCCCTCATTGGGAAGTTGTTATGTTGCCTTGTCCCCATGCCGGGACTTCTTGTGATTGTTGTGGTATTGTAAGTGGGAGCGGGTGGCACGCCTACCACGATATATATTGTGAATGGGAGCGGGTGGTACGCCTACCACAGGATATATTGTAAGTGGGAGCGGGTGGCACGCCTGCCACAGGATGTGATGTATGTGGGAGCGGGTGGCACGCCTGCCACTAGAGGTTACTATAAGTGGGAACGGGTTGCACGCCTGCAACAAGAGATTACGGGAGGTGAAGGTGGCTTGTATTTCATCTCATTGTGTTAAAGGCTAAATTGCAGTTTTCCTTCTTAATCGTTGATGATTCGTTTCGCTTTATTTGTCTTTTATTGCAATGTATGTTTTCTTTTCCCCGTTTAAATTGTTTATGTATTCCTAGTTTTCTGTTGTAGATACATATATGTATATAACTAAACAGGTTTATCTGGAGTCTGGTCCTAGCCTCGTCATTACCTCGCTGGGGTTAGGCCAGGCACTTACCAGCACATGGGGTCGGTTGTGCTGATATTACACTCTGCACTCTTTTGTGCAGATCCTGGTGCCGCAGGTTTCGGACAGTAGATAGCTTCCAGCTTTGTGATCATCAGGCGACCCAAGGTAGTACTGCAGACGTTCGCAGATCTTGGCGTCCCCTGTCCATTTCCCTTACCTGCTTCTTCCACGTAGTTCAAAGACAGCATTTTGTTATTTCTTTCAGAACCTTATTTGTAGACACTCTTAGATAGTTTGTTAAACTGTGACGCCAGATCTTGGGTAGTTGTAGGGGATTTGGTATTGATGATGTTTTGTAAAGTATGAAGTTTAATTCATATCGTTTTGATGTTACCAGTTTGGGTTGATATTTTTGTGCTGCAAATGTACTCGTAAGTAGAAAAAGGAAAAATAGTCTGGTTGATTGGCTTGCCTAGCTTTCACTAGTAGGCACCATCACAATTCCCGAGGGTGAGAAATCTCGGGTCGTGACATTGACATGTTTGATATTTATACTTTGTTAGTTTGACAACCTTTTATGGTCAGCTTGTTATGTTATGATTCTCAAAAATGATAATTGATTAAGTCATTGATAATTGTTGATCTTTGTTCTGAGTTTTCTTACAGTCTCCATGCCTAAATTCTTACATGTTTACGTTCAATACAAACTTCATAATTCTCGGTGACTTATAGTAAACTTATCTTAGTTTTGGACCATACCGAACTTGGGGATTTCATGCTTTATTTTCTGCAAACAAACAAAGGTTAGCCTTTTCCCCCTCCATATTTGACTACTTATGCAATAATGATTAACATGTTGGCACATTTTCCCCAAGTAATGCACATAATATGATAGTGTCCGTTGGGATTGTGAAAATCCCTTCAGACTTTGGACAAGGTTCATCTTAGCGGGTTGTTACGTTAATAACGCTTCAACCCGTAATAGGTTTAGCATGATGCACGTAAATTTCAAATTGGAGTAGGGTTTCTAGAAGGGTCTAAACTGGTACTCCCAAGTGGACAACTTAAGAGGGAAAGGCACGGTACCATTGATTGCACCGCTGATTGACTAGTCTATCGCAAACAAGCCTTTCCAATTTAAAAAGGGTAATTTCATGAAAGTGCAGACACTCATCAAGCGCCGCTATGTTGATAATAGGCACGCGTAGAGTATGATGCGGAGCATGCTTTATGCAAAAATAATAACACATTGCCAAGTATTTGCACGATTAAAGTACGTAAAAGCAGTAAATAAAATAGCAAAGTGAACATGAAAAGAAGAGAAAAGAAAAGAAAGACAAAAGAAAGAAGTCAGTTTGGCTTATGAAAATGTGCGAGAACGTAATGTAGCAGTCAAGATGAAAAGAAATGAAGAGCGGTCATACATGCTATAGCAAACAAAGGAGAAGTTGTTTTTTAGCTTACAGGATCACCCCGTGCAACATAAATAATATTTCGCAACTCCCTTTAGGTAGGAGTTACTCATATTATTCAGCGGGCACAGACTATACATCTCCTGCTACCCGATTACTATGTTGAATTTTTTTACTGAAAGGCGCTCTAATTCAATTCTAAGTCGTACCCTATGTGTGCACTACCCGTCCCATGCCTATGGTCCAGGAGGCTTTATACCTACTATTTGGTAGTTCTAGACTCCACTCAGGTGCTCAAAATGATAAAACTAGGCGACAATCAAAACAGATAGGACTGCATAAAATTGCAATAAAAAGATCAACTAACCTCCACACATAAGCAAGAAAGCACGCAGACAATTAGGCAGTAGACAATTGCAGTCGCATTAAGTCCTATAAGCATGGTTCTATGAGGTTCTGATTCTAGTGTTGTACATGCATTGTCAATGCTCTAAATGGCTTAGGCGAGGAGACAATGTACTGTTTGCAGACTCAGTATTATTAGCAATGATAGGTGTCTTAGGCGAGTGATGCAGTCCTATAGGAATGATTTGTATACGATTCCGATTTCAAATCTCGTACAGACAGTGTTGTTGTTCCTAATTAACTAATTTGCAGATTACAGGTGTTATAAAGCCTATAGGCATGATTTCAAAGTTGTTTGCGCAATGGGAAGTGAAGCTATTAGAGAACTTGGAATTACTAGTGTTTGATTCTACAAACATGCTTTCTAGGCGAATGATAGCATCATATAGGCAAGATTTCTAATGGTTGGTATTTGGACTTGATTTAGTCATACTTATCCTAATAGGCATGCTATCTAAGTGGTTTAATAATAAAACAACAGAACCAACCAATTAATTAATCAGTTAAGACCCTATAATCATGGTATCTAGATGGACATTAACAAAAGTATGTATTATTACAACCCTATAGGCATACTATCTAATAATCAGATGAAAGTAGACATGAGAGCAGGTAAAATATATAGTCAAACAATCATGCTTTTGAATATTGTACAGGTATTAGGCAGGTTAAGTGAAGTGTGATTTCTTATACGCATAGTTTCTATGTGTGTACAAAAATAAAGCATATCGAAGCAAACAAAGCAAGCAGGTCCTATAGGCATGCTCCCCACCCGTTTATGCGAGAATTAGGAGAGGGTGGTCCAAAACCCACTCGAGCACATCAGGATCCCATCCAAACACACCAACTAGTCCCAAAACATAACACAGACCTACTCGAGGCCTCAAATCACACAAAACAACTTCAAAATAACAAATCGCACCTTAATTCAAGCACATGGAACTAATGAACTTCCAACTTCCAAAATTCATGCCGAACTACATCAAACCAACTCGCAATGACCTCAAATTTTGCACACAAGTTCCAAATGACACGACGAACCTATTCCAACCTCCGGAACCGCAACCTGAACCCCATATCATCAAAGTCAACTCCAGGTCAAACCTATGAATCTTCCAAGCCTTCAACTTTTCACCTTTTGCCAAATAGGACCAAATCAACCTAGGAACCTCCAAATTCAAATCCGGTCATACACCTAAGTCCAAAATCACCACACGAACCTATTAGAACCATCAAAACACCATCTCGGGGTGGTCTATACAAAAGTCAAACTCCGATCAACCCTGACAACTTAAGCCTCTAACCAGGGACTAAGTGTCCCTATTCATCAAAAACTCCCTAGAGACCAAACCAACCGCCCCCAAGTCACATATTCACAAATACACATATGCAAAGCATCAAATGGGAGAAACGAGACAAATACACAATACGACCGGCCAAGGCCGTCACAATTTTCGTTAAACTTGTACCATTTTTGCACAAAATCTAAATATCAGCACAAAAGTATAGCATTTCTATAAATTAGAGTGGTATAGGAATGGACAAACTGGCTTACAACCGCACATATCGAGCAGGCAAACGTGACAAATTAATGCTGAAAAAATTAACTTACTAAAATTGCCTCTAATGGTTCTCCTTTGACATCTTGCTTCAAAATGGCTTCCGAAAGTCCTAGTTTCTGACTTTCTGATGATAATATAACAATTACATAACCAGTAAATATAAAAGGAAAAGGAAAAGGGAGGAAAAAAAATGAAAACTAATCGCCTCACAGCACATCAAGTATGACTACATTATACTCGGATACAAAAATAGGTCAACTGATGTAAAACTTGCTCCATCTCTAGAAGTGGAAAGTCTTCCTATGCATCTTCTGCTTGCTTATATCCTGCATCCCAAGTAAGAGTTAAACTTCATACAGCAGCTGTCTCTTCAATTATTCCTTCTTCCTTGGCTTCCTCGCCTAGAGTAAATCGGACGAACCTCCTAACTTTTATGTTCTCTCCAAGGGCGGCAACAGTTTGCTTTACCAAGTCCTTCACCAAAACACTGTCATCTTTTATGAAAGGCTGCTCCAGAAGAACAAGCTCTCCAAGCCTCTTCGAGACCCTGCCCTCAACTATCTTCTCCCTTATATTTTCAGGCTTGTTCTTAAGATCTTCTCTCTGCATTTCCAACTCCTTTTCCTTGTTGACAATGCTTTCTGGAATCTCATCAATTGATACAAACTGCACCTGAGGGCAGGCTGCAACTTGCATTGCCAAATCATCGACCAATTCCTTAAAGGTTTCACTTCTCCCCACAAAGTCAGTTTCACAATTAACTTCAATTAGCACACCAATTCGGGAGTCATGAATGTATGAACCAATCCTCCCCTCAGCAGCAAGTCGGCTGGACTTTTTATCAGCAGTAGAAAGACCCTTTTTTCGGAGGTATTCTTGTGCCTTTTCAAGATCCCCTCCAGTTTCGGAGAGAGCTTTCTTGCAATCCATCATCCCAGCTCCAGTTTCTTCTCGCAGCTGTTTAACCAAAGCGGCTGAAACTGCTGCTTTTGGAGGCCTGCATTAACATCCATTAAACAGAACTAATCATGAGAGAGAGAAAATATACGGTTTTTGCGGGTTCAAAACAGTTTAGGATAAAATATTAGCGTGGAGTAAGATGAGAAAAACAAACTCTGATAAAGTATTTCAGATTACCTCTCCCATAATGCTGCTGGAACCAGATTTTATTTGAAATAGATTAAGTAAAATGTGTGCTTAGGTTTAGAAGACTACATAAGCACTTTTTGCGTCTAAAAACATAGCAGAAAACTGAAATTATCATATAATAATGAAAAGTTGAGTAACAACAATTAGCCAACTGAAAAAGGGAAATTATAATCTGAGTCGTCAAGAAGTTATACAAATTTCAAGTTGCTCAGAGTTCGAAGAAACGTAATAAATTGGTAAGAAGTAATTCTCAAGAAATTAGAAACTTACTCAACAGTAGTCTCCTTGGCTTCAACAGCAGGTTGCTCTTTTCCTGGTGAGGCGACAGGTTTAACTGCTGTTTGAGCAGCCACCTCTGCTGCGAAGTCTTGGCTCTTCTTTTCAAGACCTTCTCCCAGGTTGTATCTCACAAATCTCTTCACTTTGATGTTTTCACCAATCGTTGCAATTGTCTGCTTGACCCAGTCCTTTACCACCAACTTATCATTCTTGATGTAAGGTTGCTCCAGTAAGGCCAGTTCTTCAAGCCTCTTATTTATCCGCCCATCAACGATCTTGGATCTGATCTGCTCAGGTTTTGACAATAGGTCTTCCTTCTGCATCTCGATTTCTCTTTCCTTGTTAATGATCTCCTCTGGAACATCTTTTGGAACAAGATACTGCACTTGGGGGTATGCAGCCACTTGCATGGCTAAGTCATCAACTAATTCCTTGAAAATGTCACCACGCGATACAAAATCTGTCTCACAGTTAACCTCTACCAAGACACCGATTCTGCTGTCATGGATGTATGAGCCAATTCTACCTTCAGCTGTAGCTCTACTTGATTTTTTATCAGCACTTGCCAACCCCTTTTTCCTGAGATACTCCTGCGCTTTAACAATGTCACCTCCAGTTTCTGAAAGAGCATTCTTGCAGTCCATCATTCCAGCTCCTGTCTCTTCACGCAATTGTTTCACAAGAGCAGGTGAAATAGCTGCCACAATACCACAGAGGGACAGGATTCAGTGGAGCAGACGTGCATATGAAAGTACTATTTCGCTATAACAGTACCATCTAATAATTATGATGGATGACAATTTTACTTTATTTCAGTTTATCCAAATTCACATTACAAAGAGATAGCTTGGCGGAATAAGTCAATTAGACCAACAAAAAGAAGGTCAAGGGACAAAGAAAGCCGAGTATGTTGGATGGCCCTACAACCATAATAGAGTATCTGAACATAACTAATCCCCTTAACAGATTTTAGACGGACTCAAAGGGGTAGAGTCAGGAAGAAATGAATAGGTTAAATTTTACAAAACTACACATTTCACCTACAAAGGCAAACTAGTGATCCAATCAGATTTCAACAACCAGTAACGTTAAATATAGACATCACCCATCCTCGTTGTCAGAATTTATATTCATACATGAAGACTTTCCACAAGTCTGACCTTTTGTGAAACAATAAGGAATGAGTCAACCTGAACTTTCTGGATATTAGTACTCAAATTCTCTTCAAGATTTATCTCTAGCAGCAATTTCTATCACTTAGTTCCTTTACTCATAAATGTTCCCAGTAAATGAATTACAATTTACCATGTTTCAAGAGGATAACCACTGAATTAAATCCTCTTTTCTCCTATATGCATACAGACACACACACACACATAGAGCACGTGCTCTCTCTCTCTCCCTCCCTCCCTCCCCCCCTCCGACCCGACTAGCTAGGGATTGCAGCATAGAAGTAGTAGTTGTTTAGATAAGCTATATAATGGATTAGATCTCTTGTACGGGTGACGCCTGCAATCTGTTATCTTTAGTGATACTACATTCTTTTTTTATTCCTTAAGGAAAAAAGAAAAAGACAGAAAGAATCTACTGGGACTAAAGATTCGATGAGCAGGGAACTGTGTTTGTAGCACAAATCTCATCATTAGTGTTTTTATACTCCCAAATCGAATGATGAAGGCAGTAGAACGAGCAAATTTTACCATTATTGGGGACGAATTATTTGGGATCAAATAAAGATATAAGCTTACACTAGATTTGAGATTTATAAGTACAACGTAGGTAGAAAGAAGTTCTCTTCAATTTGGAGTCTCCTTCACCACAAACCCTGAATGATGTTTACCACTTTAATTAATGATCAAAGAAACAACTAAATGTAGCTACACTTTAGAACCAGAACTCGAGTTTTTCTGGTTCATAGTTTCAGTGACATATTTAGCATGCAGTCGGGTGTACATGTGTAAAAAATCTATCCTCTAATGCAACGTCTTTCTCCAAGTAGTAGGTAAACGGCCACCCCTTGCAGATGCGACAAGCTTCTAAATCTTAGTCGCACAATTATTACAGCACTCAGCGTTGAAATTTTCACATCATACCTACTAAAACAAATGTTTGGCAACTAGATCCACAAATTTTACTCTAGAGATTCTTATTTCCACTTTAACATGTTAATGACAGCTATATTCCAGAAAAGAAAGGGAAAATAAAGGCAAAACCTTTTGCTGCGGCTTCATTTGATAAAGCAGTCCCATTTTGCTCACTTGAGTTCGTAACATTTCTATCTTGCTTGCAAAAAAATGATGTTTACCGCTTCAATTAATGAACAATGAAACAACTAAATGTAGCTGCACTTTATAACCAGAACGTGAGTTTTTCTGGTTCACAGTTTCAGAGACATATTTAGCATGCAGTCAGGTGTACATGTGTAAAAAGTGACTATCCTCTAATGCAACGTCTTTCTCCAAGTAGTAGGTAGACGGCCACCCCTTCCGGATGCAACAAGCTTCTAAATCTTTGTCGCACATATATTACATCACTCAGTGCTGAAATTTTCACATCATACCTACTAAACAAATGTTTGGCAACCAGATCCACAAATTTTACTCTAGAGATTCTTATTTCTGCTTTAACATGTTAATGCAGCTATATTCCAGAAAAGAAAGGGAAAATAAAGGCAAAACCTTTTGCTGCGGCTTCATTTGATGAAGCAGTCCCATTTTGCTCACTTGAGTTCGCAACATTTCTATCTTGCTCAGCAGCGGTAGCCATCTCTTTCTGCTGAGCAGCTGTATCAGATGATTGGTCCTCTATGGAAGGAGTATTTTCAGCTTTACTCTCCACAACTTCAGCACCTTCCTGACTTACTGTATGCAAAATTGGATTCAGCTAGTTTCTTGGTGACACGTCATTAATTTATCTTTCTCACGTAACACAACATTATGTCCTTAAGTAAATTTTAAGATTTGCCCAAAGCAAGAAGATGATTCTCTCTCAATATGTCAATTAAACCTAAAAGCATATGTTTTGATCAACAGAAAAAACTCTATACATAAAACTGGAGACTGCGTAAGGACTGAACAAGATACAATAGGATGAAGCAACAGAAGAATAATATACCAAACTTTCAACATGAACTATACTAGAAGTGCCTTTGCTTACCATCCATCTTTTCCACAGATAATATGTAAAATGTACGTATATCATGCATCAACACCTTATTTTGGAATCACACATTTGGCCGCTCAGCAATATAATAATTGTATCTGGTTGTTTGTCATAAATATGCATGCAAGAACCAAGGATGTGAAATGAGTAATAAATCAGAGGAGAAATAGGAAAGTTTTATAGTAGAAACCTTCATCCTTGCTATTCTCCAAAGGAGCTTCAGATTGTCCAGCTGGGCTTGGTATACTTCCATTCTCATCGCCACTAGGTTCCTCTGTTTCTTTGGCAGCTTCTGTGACACTTGCTATTTGAGTTTCAACCTCATTTTTCGCTACTGCATCATCAGTTAGTTTCTCCACGACCTCCTCGCCAGCCACAGTTTCAGATGCTGAAATCTGATCAGCTATTTGCTCAGATGTGCCAGTTTCAGCTTCAGGTTCCACAGCATCTCCAACAGGTGACGCCTCAGCTTGCTGACCAATGGTGGATGTGCTTCTTTCAGGAGTAAAATTTTCAGAAACTGACTCCACTTCTTCATCAATGTTTTTTTTTGTATCCTCGTCATCTATAGTTTCAGGAACACCATCAGTTGCAGCATTGACTGATTCTTCCTCTTTGGCTGTAGTTTCAGGCAAGACATCCGTCTTACCAGCCGCCACATCTGCTTCCTCTGCATCTTCCTTTGATTGTTCAGCTAGTTCCTCCTCTTTTTCCCTCTCATCCAAAAATGAAGAGATTTCTTCATTGCTACGGAAAGCCAAAACAAAAGGATTTGTCGCCACATGGACAACACCCTGGTTGAGCTTTGAGTCCAACTCTGTAGCAGCTTCTTCTTTTTTCATAGTCAAAGTTACCTGTCCTCTGGTAATGCGTAATACACGGACATTAACTTCTTGACCTACTTGTAGTGAAGAGCCACTGTCGATAATTCCAAACGCTTCATCAGCTTCCTCTGATGCAGGGAGGAATCCTTCCTCTCCTTCAGGAAGAGATATAAAAGCACCAGATCTGGCTAAATTTTTTACAGTGCCCTCAAGATCTTGCCCTTTGACAAACTTCGAGACTTTCTTAACCTCATCTCTCCTTTGGTTGTTCCTTTGTGTGTTCTTCCTTGGAGTTCGGGGTCTGTCACTGCTGGTTGGAGCATCTTTCTGTTGCTGAGTCCTACTAGGATCATCACTTTCACGCATGGTGAGAGATATGCGCCCAGTCTCAGTGTTTGCTTCAACTAATCTCACTGTCACCTCTTGTCCAACAGATACAATGCTTCCAACATCCTTTACAAAACTATCACTCAACCTAGAAACATGCACAAGTCCATCTGTAAAAGCTCCAAAATCAACAAAAGCGCCAAATGGCTGGATTGATCTGACCTTTCCAGTAAAAGTTGCACCCGGAATAAGATCTCCATTCTTCACAGGGGGCATCTCACTCTTCCTAGCAGGTCTTGTACGCTTAGATCGAACAGACGTTTCTTCACTTGTGTTAGAAGCATCCGATGAAGCTTCTGAGGCTTCACCTGATCCATCATCTGTAGCAGCTGATTCTACTTCTTCCACTGCTACATCAGTTTCAGTTGCTGATACTATGAAACCTCTTAATTCAGGTCGCAAAATGCAACCAACTCTAAAATGGGGAAACAATTTAACAGATGTTGACAGAGGCAGGTTATATTTTGGGTTAGGTAAAGTTTGCTTGCTCGATTTCCGCAAAACATTGCATCTTGATAAACATGTATTCTTTCTCGTGATAAAGACAGCTCCTGGAGTAAGTGAAACATTGCTAGTTGCAATTGGAACCATTGGAGCCACGTTGATTTGAGATGTGTCAAAGATTTGTGAACTACAAGGATTGGATCATCTGTTTCGCACCCGAGAAATAAATGAAACAGTTAGAGAAAGAAGAAAACATGACTGTCATTCAATGTCATAATATTGTGATAGCAATTGCACCATGAGCCAACAGACTATGAACATATGGAAAACCAGCAAAGCCCAGGGTAATATAGTACTAGAGTTCATGAAATCGATGGATAATGGCATATGGTTAGACTTTAACCATCTAGGCATGTGCCTGCTAATTCGACGAAAAGGACACACAAACAACAAAATTTAAAGATGGATTTGTACTTGAACATCAAGATTGTGGTTGAAAAATTATTACTCCCTCTGTTCCGGTTTATTTGACCTTATTTTCCTTTTTAGTCCATTCCGAAAATAATGGTCCCTTTCTAAATTTGGAAACAATTTAACTTACACTTCCCATTTTATTCTCAATGACAAGCTTTTATAGCCAAACAATTGCGATGGCACGTTTAAGACCACAAGTTTCGAAAGCTTCTTTTCATTCTTAAACTTCGTGCTCAGTCAATAGCTTCGCATAGGAGGCAGTATAAGCAATACCATACTCTAAAAACTCTTTCAATTCCAGTTAGTTTGTTTAACATGTAGACCAACAGCCTAGAAAAACTCAAATTCATTAAAAATAATGAAAGAGCTGACAAGCCTACTCTCCACAAATCAGATGTGAAAACGAATGTATCCCATAAAAAGAAAATTCACAAATGCAATTCAACATGATATATTTTGCAAACAACCAAGTAAATCCGCTGATTATCTCACCAGAAATTTATCTTTAACAATTCAGTAAACCAAAACCAAAATTTTTGGATAAACTGATGATACTGAGTTATCTTTCAATCAAGAGATTCAATGGCACAGTTACACGAAGAACTTAAACCATTTTCACACAACAACTCGCAAATGAAGCTAAAAATAGAAATTCAAAAGAAAGCGTAGAAACTAAAAACAGAAGGTTTAAGGACAAACCCAGCTTTGAAGTTGTTTTTGCTAAGGTGATAGGGGTGTACCACTCTCTCTCTCTCTCTCTCTCTCCCAGTTTCTAAGTTCAATGTGTGAGAGTGAGTGAACGAGTATATGGCTAATAAAAAAGAGGGAAACGAAAGGTGGGGCTTTCTATCCTTATCCGACCATCATCTCTTTTTCAAAGACTATGCTGCTCTCCTGGATCGGGTCGGACAAGGGTTCGTTTTGCGTCGGATTTCGCATCTTTCCACCAAACCGGCTAATTATCCGAGAAAAGTTAAAATGTTTACCCTGCTCTACCTATTAAAAATCCACACATTTAATAATTATAATTCCTTCCCATTTAGAGCCTGTTCGGTCAAGCTTCTGGAAAGTCAAAAGTATTTTTTTCCAAAAAAGTACTTTTTAAAAAATTTAAGCTGTTTGACAAGACGGAAAAGTACTTTTAGCCAACAGCAGAAGCAGTTTTCTGCTTTTGGGAAGAAGCAGAAAATTAAATTATTCAAGAAACACTATCATCACCATAAATTTATATTTTTCAGATTATCTCTTACTGATTTAAGCTTTTTCTTTTCTTTTTTTGTTTCTAGTTTCTACCATTCTTTTAAAATTATATATATATATATATATATATATATATATATATATATATATATATATTTACATATATGTGTGTGTGTGTGTGTATTGTAACTTTCCGAATTTTTTTTTGACTTTTCTTGTTTTTGATTTTTCTTTGTGTAATGTCTTGTAACTTTCCAAATTATCTTCTTATTTTTTCACACTAAAGCAAATTATCTACATCCTTCTTTGGATTATCAATTCTCTTCCTACAAATAATCATTTATAATTTCTTCTGTTATAGGATATTAATTCCCGAATCTTTAAAACAGTTATCAAATCTAATTTTTGAAAATTACCTACAACTAGGTAATGAATATATAATTGCATCGCATAATCTATATATTATTAAAAGAAGAAGAAAAAGTCTCCACATCAAGCCAAGTGACAGTCTCACAATAGGTCACTAGATAATTTAGGACAAAGTTAGTTAGGTTAGGTAATACTTATTTTTTTTTGTTTTACCTTAAATTTTAAAAAAAATTAAATTATGCATTATGTGTTGTTAATAATTAGTTACTCTTTTTGAATATGAATTTAAACATACTTAACTATTTTTTTTTTACTAAAACAATATTTTTGGATATATTTAAATTTATTTCTATTTTATGCTCAATGCCATCTTTCAAATTTGATACTCAGAATCATCTTGTTACACTACCATGGCTATATATAATTTCATCTGGCGATATTCTTCTACTGATAAAGAATTCAACTATTATGCTAATAAAGACATTACTGCAAACATTGAGGAAGGAGAAGGGCCTTCTGGTATTCGTTTGGAAATGCAAGGCAAGTCTTTTACTAATATGGAGGCTTTGTGTGATAGAATTAGAGATAAAATTATTGATAAATATTATCATGTGTGAGTGACTTTACTTATTATTTCATGATGGATTATCAATATATAGTAATTTGTGGAATAGACTTCTAATTCATATTGAATGATGACAATATAATAAGTAATTATACTAGATAATATTATATACTTTGGTGTACATTACCATTTAGATACCTTGGTGTACCACTAGCATCCAGGAAGCTTTCTATTCACCATGCTGGCCACTGGTGGAAAAAATGACTACCAGAATAAATTGTTGGACATCAAAGATGATGTCATATTCAGGAAGACTGCAACTTATGAAATCTGTAATTTTTGGAGTACAATTCTACTGGGGACAAATCTTCCTATTGCCAAAGAAGGTGCTAAAAATGATTGAAGCCACATGCAGGACATTCCTATGGATAGGCAAAGCAGATATCTCTAGGAAAGCATTGGTGTTCCGGGAGAAGATATGTATGCCACAAGCAGCTGGGGGTCTGAATGTTATAAATCTATACAACTGGAATAAAAGCAGCTGTAGAAAAACAGCTATGGTCTATCACAAAGAAGAAAGACTGCCTCTGGATCATATGGATTCACTTATTACATTAAGCACCAGGTTGTGGATAATATGTCCATACCTAAGAATGCAGCCTGGGTTCTGAGGAAAATCCTAGAGCTAAGGAAACTTATTCTTGATCTACCTGCCTTGCAAGATGACCTGACTTCTAGACCGATGCATTGATGGAAGATTCAATATCAAGAAGCTATATCAGCTGTAGATTCCTCAATTCCAAAAGGTGCACTAGAAGAGCCTAATCTTACAACCACATTTACATCCTAGATCCAAATTCAATTTATGGCTGGTTGTACAAGGTAGGTTACCTACTGTCGAGAGGCTACATAATTTTTGTATTCAAGTACCCCAAGCTTATGTTTTCTGTGGGCTAGATGATGAATAGTTCGAGCATTTATTCTTTGGTTGTGGTTACACGAAGAATATTTGGCAAAAGCTATAGACTTGGCTTAGATGTCCCAGGAAAATAACTACATGGCATGAAGAGGTAAAATGGGTGTCCACATGTGCCAGGAAGAAGAAAGGCTATGGGACAATTATCTCAGCTGTCTTTGGGATGATGGTATATCGTATATGGAGAGACAGGAACAAGATCAGATTTCAGAGTAGAAGCTCATCCCCCAATAGACTTTTCAGAGAGATTGCAATCCACATACACATCAGAGGCAACTTATACCTCAGCTGGCAGAAGCACTTGGAGGCATTGAATTGGTTTCCATAGTATTATTTTAGTTTCTATGTTCTGTCCAATGTAGTTTCGACTCTGCAAACTTGTATAGTCATTAGGATGTGTATAGGATATAGATGTCAGCAAAATCTTGTATTGAACAAAACTTGTACTGGTCAGTAGAAGATAGTAGAGTACTAAGTCGTCATACATAGTAAAGGAATTGGTCAGCAACTCCTGGATTGTAATGAACCTTTTTGGTTAAATAGAAAGTTATTTTTTTAAAAAAATATTATATACTTTGGTATAACTGTATATGTTATAATGATTTAAATCTTTAATATGTGTGTTTTCATTATGTTTTATATTTTAATTAAAGAAAATAAAAAATAAGAAAAGTCTCTTCCGATAAATATTTATGTTCATTTTTCTCTTTAAAATATTATAAGACTTTGGTACTATCTTTTTTGGTAATTTGACACTCAAAAGCACTTTTTAGAAAGAGTTGCCAAACAAATTTGTTTACCAAATATTACAAAAAGTACTTCTTAGATAAATTGGCCAAACACAAATTTTTTTTTTCAAAAGTACTTTTGAAAAAATCACTTCTGAAAAAAGTACTTTTGAAAATAAGCAGTTTTTTGCATTTTTCCCAAACGAGCTCTTAAGCTAAAAGACGCGGAACTCCAAAATAACGACTAACACTAAGTCCTAACTATAAAAATGGAAGAGCAGCTCAAATTTTGAGAGAATTTCACAGAAAATTAGCGCACAAAAAAATTGAGATTACACTAGCAAATACTGTAGATCATAGAATTGTTGTTGAAGGTTTGAAGATCGCGATCCAAAACAGAACGATAGCAGCTGAAAATCTGACTTTTTTCTACTCAAATTCTGTTGAAGTGAAAATATTTTCAATCTGTTCGAATCATAGCAACTAATTTGAGTTCGAATATGCTAAAACGTTTGTTGCTCAAATTCGCATCGTGTTATTCAGATTTTGATTTGGAGATTAGAGAAGTTTAGTGCTCAAACTTGAATTTTTAACTGAAAATTATGTTCTTAGTCTGAAGATCTGGATACTGGAGGTTTGAATCATAGTAGCTGATTTGAGTTGGAAAAATCTGTTGTTGAAATTCACTATTTGACATTAACAGTGTTGAAATTTGCACCGTCGAGATTCGATTTTGGACGTAAAAATAGTTTTGCACTCAAGTTGTGTAAAAGCGTCACACAAAAACTGATTTTTAACTGAAATTCTGTTGTCAAATTGAAGATATGAACATCTCGAGGTCTGTATCATAGCAGTTGATTTAAGTTGGGAAAATTTCCTGCTCAAATTCACTATTTGACATTAAGAGTGCTAAAATTAGCTCTGTTAGGATTCAATTTTCGAGATAAAAGCAGTTTAGTTTGATAATCTAAGTTGAGTCTCTGTAAAACCGTGGAAGATATACCAATTTTGTTGCAGCATAGCGAAGAATGGGATGATAACCATAATTTCATAAGTTTTCATGTTGATGCAATTCTAATAAAGACTTGTTGGAAATTGGTATATTTTCCATGGTTTTACTGAGGTGAGGCTCGTACTACAACCAGAGCAGCACATGTAGAGCCACCAGTTGCTCCAGCTGAGGAGCATGTACCAGATATTGTTGAGCCGGTGGGGACAGCTCAGGCACCAACAGTGCCTATCGTTATGCATGTCCTTCAAAAGGCCTTAACCCAGATTTTGGTTTTGTGCACGAGCCTAGCTTAGGCGGTTTTGATTTGCGGTCTGTACTCCATAACAGCTAGCTCAGGGTCATCAGACAACGAGGGTGTTACCAGTTCAGCCGGTTGCTGTTGGTTAGACCAAGGTTGGTCCACTTATGAGTGACGAGGAGCAGAAGAGGTTGGAGTAGTTTGGGAGGCTTAAGCCTCCAGAGATCAGCGAAGAGGAGTCAGAGGATGCTTAGGATTTTCTAGATAGGTGTCAGCGAATTCTTCCCACAGTGGGTATTTTGGAGATCAGTGGAGTTGCATTTATTACTTTCCAGCTTGACAGGGGCAGCTTACAGATAGTTGCATTATGAGCTGAGCAGGCCAGTTGGCACGCACCACTTACATGGCATGAGTTCATAGTTCTCTTCTTAGAGAAGTTTGTCCCACATACTCGCAGAGAGGAGTTGCATAGAGATTTTGAGCAGCTATGTTAGGGAGCTATGCCTGTGACTCAGTATGAGATGAGATTTGCGGATTTGGCCCGTCATGCTATATGGTTGGTTCCCATTGAGAGCGAGAGAGGATCAGGAGGTTTATTGATGGCCTGAACTATGTCTTACGTTATAGTTTGGCTCGAGAGGCCAAGACGGATGCTAGGTTTGACTAGGTGCTTGAGATTGCCAGGTGCTTGGAATAGGTTCCCAGGCTTGAACGCAAGGAGTGGGAGGGCAAGAGGTCTGTGGTTTAGATGGTCTAAGTTGTACCTCGACTGGAGGTCAATCACATCACACCAGAGGTCGTCCTTATAGGCCCACTCAGATGGCTCGTCAGGTTCCTCGTGGTTCATCAGCTAGCCACGGTTCATACATCATTCGTCCCGTTTAGTCATCTTTCAGTGCACTCCCAGCTTAGAGCTCATGCCGTGCTCCATCAGTTCAGGGTTCGTCACTACTGGATTCTTTTAATGGTTATTCTAGTTCTCGAGGTCTGATTCAGGTCCCACAATCATTTCTGGTTTGAGGTTATTACGATTGTGGAGAGTTGGGGCATGTGAGGAAGTATTCTCCTCGTCATTATAGAGGTCCAGCACAATAGGGAGGCCAGACTATGACTCCTGCACCGGTTGCTACACCACCCGCTTAGCCAGCTTGGGGTGGAGGTCATGCGGGTCGAGGTCGCCCCAGAGGGGGAGGTCAGTCAGGTGGTGGTCAGGCTCGTTTCTATGCATTTCTTGCCATACAAGAGGCAATTGCTTCCGATGCTGTGATCACATGTATTGTTACAGTGTGCCACAGAGATGCTTCCGTATTATTTGACCCTGGTTCCACTTATTTATATGTGTCATCATACTTTTCTCGTTACTTGGATATGCCTCGTGATTCCTTAGCTATGCCTATTCATGTATCTACACCGGTGGATGATTCTATTATTGTAGACTGCGTATATCAGCCGTGTGTGGTGACTATTGGGGGTTATGCGACCAGAGTTGATCTTTTACAGCTTAGCATGGTTGATTTTGACATGATTTTTGGCATGGACTGATTTTTGCCATGTCACGCTATTCTTCATTGTCATTCTAAGACCGTGACATTGGCGATGCCGGGGGTGCCGAGGTTAGAGTGGAGAGGCTCCCTGGATTATGTTCCTAGTAGAGTGATTTCACATTTGAAGGCTAAATAGATGATTGAGAAGGGATGTTTGGCATATTTGGCCTTCGTGAGGGATGTTAATGTTGATACTCCTATCGTTGTGTTTGTTCCCGGTAGTGAGAGACTTCCCAGATGTATTTTCAGCAGACTTACCGGGTATCCCACCCAATAGGGGCATTAATTTTGGTATTAACTTGGTACCGAGCACTAAACCTATCTCTATTTTACCGTAATGCATGGCACCTATAGAGTTGAAGGAGTTGAAGGAACACTTGCAGGAATTACTTGATACGGGCTTCATCAAGCCTAGTGTGTCACCTTAGGGTGCAACAGTTCTATTCATGAGGAAGAAGGATGGTACTATGAGGATGTGTATTGACTATAGACAGTTGAACAAAGTTACAGTTAGGAACAAGTACCCACTACCGTGCATGGATGGCTTATTTGATCAGCTTCAGGGTGCTAGAGTGTTCTAGAAGATTGATTTGAGGTTCGGATATCATTGTTGAAGATCCGGGATTCAGACATTTCGAAGACGGCATTCAGGAGCCGCTATGATCATTATGAATTTCTCGTGATGTCTTTTGGACTGATCAATGCCCCAGCAGCCTTTATGCACTTGATGAACAACGTGTTCCAGCCATATCTTGATTTCTTCGTCATAGTATTCATTGACTATATATTGGTGTACTCACGCAGCCAGGAGGATTATGAGCAACATTTGAGGATCGTACTCCAGACTTGAAGGAGAAGAAGCTATACACTAAATTCTCCAAGTGTGAGTTTTGGCTTGATTCAGTGGTGTTCTTGGGGCACGTGGTGTCTAGTGAGGGGATCAAGGTGGATCCAAAAAATTAAGGTAGTTCAGAGTTGGCCTAGACCGTCTTTAGCTACAGAGATTAGAAGCTTCTTGGATTTGGCATGTGATTATCGTCGTTTTGTGGAGGGTTTCTAGTCCATTGCTACACCTTTGACTAGATTGACCTAGAAGGGTGCTCTTTTCAGATGGTCCGACGAGTGTGAGGTGAGCTTTTAGAAGCTCAAGACAACATTGACTACAACCCTTATGTTAGGTGTTGCCTAAGGTATGGGGTCTTACACCGTGTATTGTGATGTGTCGCATATTGGGCTTGGCGCTGTGTTCATGTAGGACGGTAGTGTGATTTCCTACACGTCTCTACAGTTGAAGGTTCATGAGAAGAATTACTCTGTGCATGACTAAGAGCTGGCAGCCATTGTTCACACGCCAAAGTTTTGGAGGCACTATTTGTACGGCACTCCATCTGAGTTCTATACTGACCATCAGAGTTTCCATCACTTGTTCAAGTAGAAAGACCTTAATTTGCGACAGCGAAGATGGTTAGATTTGACGAAAGACTATGATATCACCATATTATATCATCCGGGGAAGGTCAATGTAGTGGCCGATGCATTGAGTAAGAAGGCTGATAGTATGGGCAGTTTGGCATATTTACCGATAGCAGAGAGGCCACTAGCCATGGATGTTCAGGCTTTGGCTAATCAATTTATGAGAGTGGATGTTTCAGAGCCTATCCGGGTCCATGCTTGCGTTGTAGCTCAGTCATCGTTGTTGGAGCGTATCAAGGCTCGCCAGTTTGATGATCCTCATTTGTTGGTGTTGAGGGACATGGTGCAGCGGGGTGGTGCTAAGGAGGTCGTGATTGGTGATGATGGTGTTATGCGACTTCAAGGCCGGATTTGTCTTTGAAATGTTGATGGGCTGAGAGATATCCTTGAGGAGGCTCATAGCTCGCGCTATTCCATTCACCCAGGTGTCACAAAAATGTACCGTGACTTGAAATAGCACTATTGGTGGCGGAGAATGAAGAAAGATATTGTTGCTTATGTCTCTCCGTGATTGAATTGTCAATAGATGAAGCATGAGCATTAAAAACCGAGAGGGTTGACTCAGAGATTGGAGATATAGGAGTGGAAGTGGGAGTGCATCACTATGGATTTTGTACTAAGCTTACCATGGACCTTGAAGAAATATGATGCAGTCTGGGTTATTGTGGACCGCTTGACTAAGTCCGCACATTTTATTCCGGTGATGGCTCCCTATTCTTCAGAGCGGTTGGCTCAGATTTACATCCAGGAGGTTATCCGCCTGCATGGCGTGCCCGTTTCCATCATTTTTGACTGAGGCACGCAGTTCACATCGCAGTTTTGGAGCGCAGTGCAGCGAGAGTTGGTCACACGAGTAGAGTTGAGTACAACATTCCATCCCCAGATGGACGGGCAGTCCGAGCGCACTATTTAGATCTTGGAGGACATGCTACGTGCCTGTGTTATGGATTTTGGAGGCTCATGGGATCATTTTGTACCGCCCGCAGAGTTTGCCTACAACAATAACTTTCAATCAAGTATCCGGATAGCTCCTTATGAGGCCTTGTGTAGGAGGAGATGTCGTTCTCCGGTCAGTTGGTTTGAGCCTAGGAAGGCTAGATTGTTGGTTACTGATTTGGTCCGTGATGCTATGGAGAAGGTTAAGGTGGCTCAGGAGAGAATTCGTACAACTCAGTCCAGACTGAAGAGTTATAAGGACTGGAAGGTTCGAGATGTAGCTACATGGTGGGTGAGAAGGTTCTGTTCAGATTTTCGCAGGGTGTGATGCAGTTCGAGAAGAAGGGCAAATTGAGCCCTCGGTGTATTGGCCCTTTTGAGGTGATTGAGAGAGTGGGACATGTGGCCTATAGACTTGCCTTGCCACCCAGTCTATCGGTAGTTCACCTAGTATTTCATGTTTCGATGCTCTGGAAGTATTATGGTGATCCCTCACATGTTTTGTGCTTTAGCACGATGCATCTAGATGGGGATTTGACTTATGATGTGGAGCCGGTGGCTATTTTGGATCGGCAGGTTCAGAAGTTGCTGTCAAAGACTATCTTATCATTGAAGGTGCATTGGAGAGGTCAGCTAGTCGAGGAGGCTACTTGGGAGACCGAGCAGGAGATGCGGACCAGATATCCTCACCGTTTTGAGACTTTAGGTATGATTCTAGACCCGTTCGAAGATGAACTTTTGTTAAAGAGGGGGAGAATATAACGACTCAATCGGTCGTTTTGTGTATTGCAGCTCCATTCCCCTATGGTTTGCGTCTTCCATATTCAACTGTGGTTATGTGACTTACTTAGGTGGTTGGATTGATTTCAGGGATGTTTTAGAATGAATTGGGAGACTTAGTCCTAAGGTTAAAAGCTTAAGTTGAAAGAGCTGATTGGAGTTTTATTTTTGTCTAGACGAATTCGGAATAGTGCTTTGATGGTTCCAATAGCTTTGTATGGTAATTTTGGACTTAGAAGCATGTCCAGATGTTAATTTGGAGGTCCGTAGGTTGATTTGGTATTTTTTTGGCAAAGTAGGAAAATTGAAGGTTTGAAAGGGTGAAAGGTTTGACTTATTTGATATCGGGTCTGGATTTTGGTTTCGAGAGTTGAAATAGGTCTGTTGTGTCATTTAAGACTTGCATGCAAAATTTGAGGCCATTTGGAGTTGATTTGATATGGTTCGACAAGAGTTTTAGAAGTTGAAAGTTTATTAGTTTCATTAGGCTTGAATTGGGTGCGATTCGTGATTTTGGTGTTTTTTATGTGATTTGAGGCTTCGAGTAAGTTCGTATCGTGTTTTAGGACTTGTTGGTATATTTGGATGGGGTCTCAGGGGCCTCGGGTGTGATTTGGATGAGTTGCACATCATGTTTGGACTTAGAGAAATGGCTGAAGGATTGCAGGTTCTGGTGCAATCTCACCTATGATGGATTGGTCACAGGTGCGAGGCTTCAAAAGCGGCCTGGTGATCGCAGATGCAGGCTAGGCATAAATAGGGGAAGAGTGCAGGAGTGAGGGTATTTTCGCATCTGCCAGCCTGCAGATGCGGGCATGCGAGCGTAGAAGCGAAGGGGAGAGGCTACAGAGGAAGTCTGCAGATGCGGACATTGGGGCGCAGGTGCGCATGCGCAAATGCGCAAAGGAGACCACAGAAGAGGAATGCTGCTGGATGGTCGGGAACCGCAGATGCAGAAGGAGTCCGCAGAAGCGGACTCGCAGATGTGATTTAATGTCCGCAGAAGCAGATGGTCCAACACTTGGAGGGAGCCGTAGATGTGGGATTGTAGGTGCGGTTAAGTGAGTCGCATGTGTGAGAATCGCTGGGCAGAAGGTTTTAAAACGAGGGTTTGGTCATGTTCTCATAGTTCGAATTTTGGAGCTCGGTTGGAGGCGATGTTTGAGAGGCTTTTTGTTAGAATTGAAGATGTGAGTAAAAAATATTCAATTTTGTTGATAGATATTGATTACCCATTGATATTACACCTAGTTTATGTGAAATTAAAGTGAAATTTGAGGAATTTTGATTATATTATTAGGGAGTGAGATTTGGTTATTTGAGGGTCGATTTATGGATGGAGTTGGATGAAATTAGTAAGGTTGGACTCATAATTGAATGGGTGTTCGGAATTTGTGAATTTTGTTGGGTTCTGGGGTGCAGACCCGGGGTTGACTTTTGAGTTTACTTTGCATATTTGATTCAAGACTTAGCTTTATCATTTGGAATTTTTTTCGAGGGTTTATATTGATGATTAAGTTGCTTTGGCTATATTCAAGTCGCTCGGAGGCCAATTCACGTGGCAAGGGCTTTTTGGAGTATTGATTTGCACGCTTTGAGGTAAGTAACATATCTAAACTTGATCTGAGGGTACTTAACCCTGGAAACTATGTTATATGAGAGGTATTAGGGTGACGTACGAGCTAGGTGACGGACGTGTGTGTGCGCACCGAAGTGTTCATGATTAGAGGTGGCCTTTAGGCTATCATGGGATTGTTTTGCTATCATGCCTTTTTATCAATGTTTCTAAACCTTTACGATCATTTGAGCTCTGATTTATGTTAGAAATCACGTCTAGGATATATGTTATTCGTTTGAGACTTGATAGGACTATTCTTGCCATTTCTAAGCTATTTGCCTTAATTGTACACATATTTCAGTCATGATGCTACATCCGTGTATGCTATCTCTGTCTCAGTATGTTCTTATTTGATTCCTCACATGTTGTTGGTGCTTCGTATGTGTAACATTGTTGAAATTTTATATTGTGAGATGTGGTTAACTAAGACTTGACGAGGACTGAGTTTGGGCCATTGTGCCGATTTGGTATTTATTTTAAGGTGACACGTACACTAGGCTCATATTGGGCTAAGTGTTATTGTTTTGGGGAGACGTGTGTACCAGGCCCCATTATTGGGCTATGAGATTATAATTAGTGCTTGGGTAGGATTAGCCCCTCGGGAGTCTGGCATACCAACAGTGGGCACATGCACATTGTTTTATATACGTGCTTGATGATGGGTAGTTATGCCAGGCACCCGTACGGTGCAAAGTGTTGATGTGTGATTAGTCTTAATGGTTTCACTATGATATTGTTGATTTGACATGTATATTTGACATGTAAGCATAAAGATGTACCTTACTCATGCTAGCTGGTAAATGAAGTGTCATATCCGTGTTGGGCTTAAACTCTTATACTTGGAAAGCATGCCAAAATTTCTGAAATATGAACAAGCTGAACATAATATCATTGCGCTACCTGCTTCTACTGTTTCCTTTATATTCTGAACTATTACTGGTTATTGATATTGATCTCTGACTGTTGTTTCTGAGCTCGTCATTGCTTTCAGCCCAAGGTTGTGCTACAAGATAAGCTTGTTTATCCCAAAACTATATATAAACCAACATATATCCATAGACACATCCAAAAAGCATATGGCATGGACTTAAGTTATATGCAAGCATGGAGATCAAAAGAAAAAGCAATGCAATTGTTGAGAGGAACACCAAGTGAGTCATACAAGAAAATACCAACATATCCTTTACATGTTAAAGTACGCTAACCCATGATCAGTGACACGACTACACACTGAAGTAGATGGAAGCTTCTTGTATGCATTCATACCAATATATTCATCGATTAGAGGCTGGATATATTGTAGGCCAACAATTGTAATTGATGAAAGTTTTTTAAAGTCAACATACAACGGGACCATACTCACGGCTTCCACGCAAGACGCAGAGGGTAAGAAAAAAAATTTCAGAATCAGTATTCAATTATTGATGTACTTTACTATTTTAAAAATGCAATCCAATTATATTCATTTAAGCAACAAAAAAGATCCTCAATACCATATGATACCAATATGGTATACAAGTATACCAACAGAATATATAATTATTTTGCTACATACCTGCACCTACCTATGAGTGTACTACTATATGAAGTGATATATTAATAGTGTATCTTGTAACTAATATCTGTTTACTTGGTTTTACAAGAGAAATTCTACCCCCTCGCATATGCAATTGTTGATTCGAAGAATGATGCATCGTGGAAGTGGTTCTTTGAGCAGTTCAGAGAAACCTATGGACAAAGAGAGGGAATGTGCATTGTATTAGACATGCATGATGATACATGGAGAACAACTTCAATTGTTTATCCAGAAGTCCCTCATTATGCATGTATGTTCCATCTATGGAACAACATAAAGACGAACTCTAGGAAGAACCAAAAACAAATCAAAGAAGTATACTTTGTGTTAGCAAGAGATAGGGCATACTCTGTATATCTTATTGGTATATAGTTGTATTGCACTAATATGGCTAAATCAAAATTTGTGCAAGAATACAAGTGGTGCACCAAAATGCAACACCTGTACAAAATTCCTTAACAATAGGGCATACTTTGCAGCTCATGTCAGTATTTTTGTATATAAAAGTGGAATGCATTTATATCTAGTTACTGTAGGAAAAAAGGTACTCAAATACAATGTGATACTCAAATGGTATATTTGTATACCTAATTGGTATATAGTTCTACTACACTAATGTACTTGAACTAAAATCATTACAGAATACAACTAGTGTAGCAATGTAAAATTTGCACATGTGCAAGTAGGTAAATATATAATCTAACATGTAAAAAAAAAATTACTAGATTCAACTACAATTAAAAACTGTTCTTGACACAAATCCAAACTCAATTCACTTTTTAAAATATTTTTTGTCATTCAAATAAATATGTTGCCAAAATTAAAACAACTACTATTTTTCGAAATGAAATAAATTGAAGTTAGATTTAATATTAAAACACATATTCCAAACTAAAAACTGTTATAGCAACATATTGTAATATTACAATTGTATTCCTAGAACACACACTTTTAAAATATAGCGTTTTACAATCTACTAATGCAAAGTACCATACTTCACCAAATACTATTAAAATCCTGTAAAGTTTTCATGCTACGATTAACTAAAAGCAAAAATAGCCCTATACTATTTCTTGTGCTTCTTTCCACGGCTCGTTTTTGTTACTCCTGGAGTGTCAGACTCACTTGATTCACCATGCAGCTGCTTGTTCCTCCCATAGTGCCACAATAGTATATAAGCCTGGCTTGAAGACCATCCACATCAAAGTTATCAACATGGATTGGAAGACCTTCAATAATGTACTCAGCAAAGCATGCAACATATACTCTACAATCTCTGAAATAGAACAAATGAATATAAATATAAAATCGATTAGTATTGAAAATATTAATATGAATGAGGAAAACAAAGTAAAAAGGTAATTATTCTTATGAATTTTACTGTATTGGCTGATTTGTAAGTAGTTCAATTTGAAAAGGGATTAGTCAACTCCTTTTCCATGTGTAGACCATTTTCTACTACAATATCTCCTCTTTGATTATAAAATTCAATGCTAACCGGAAACATGGGGATCAACACAGCATATGCCTCTGCCACCTTGTGAATAGCTTTTTTGTGCTTTCGACTACGTAACAAGTCATATACATAAAAACATCTCTTATGGAATGATACACACCCCGATATCCAATGCCACTTTTCTGCCAAATTAATTGGAAAGAGGACATGATCAACCTGGTGCATCGGAGTGTTGCAATACATCCAAATTCTTTCATGTACTCGATGATATCGTCTGCTCTATCAATCAAATTATCTTTTTCCCACCTTTTACAAATTCTGCATAAACCCTTTGATGATATTATTAAAAAGAGTATCTATAGTTGTGACCTTGATTGGCATATTAATTTCATATTTCGCCTTCTTCATCAAAAAGTAGAATAATATTCAAGTTCTGCAACAAAAAGGACAAAAACTAGCCTTTTCATAGTTGAATATATACTAACATGATTTTTGCATTTTAGGAATGATAACGAGAGATAGGTATTTTCAAGCTTTATCTCCCTACGTAGTGTAAGACTTGATGACATTTTGTTTTTAGATATTTATAAAAACTAGTCCTAGGCACAATGCCTAGTGATTTATTAAAAAAAAAATTACTGTATACTCTGATAGTATAGTATTGAATTGAATACCTAAAAATAGTACAGTAAAATAAAAGTACAAAAAGGACAAAAACGTGACTAACACAAACAGTATGCATGAACTAATATAAAAATAAAAATAAAAAGTAGTACACATATCGAACTAGACAACGGCATGCTAGAAAAGTTTAATGTGTGAAAAAACGTCTTATCATCAATTTGTTCAATTTCAAAGTCAAAACAAGGGTCCACATTCTTAGCATCAGGTAAATACACCTCCCTATTTCATAAAGAAGAAGATATGGATAAGAAATACATCAGCATAAATTAAGAAAACCTGAAAACAAAAGTAACTGGAAATGAATGCACACTCTTCCAATTGAATTTATGCTTCAACAAAGTTTGAGAATACACTCGTAAGCTTAAAAACAACAGACATTAAAATGTAATTTACAAATGAAAATCTTCCTTTTGATAACCTTCGAGGATCGTTCAACCGCACTTACACCAGATTGCCAGTCATTTCTAAACAGCGATTGTTTTACAGCTATAGGGCGCCTTCTCCATGTGAAAACTATAATAGTTTTTTCAGCATCTGTTCGTTTTTGAACAACAGTTCTTGATACTGATGGATCAGGTTTAGACTTTTTAACATCAGGAGTTTTTAGTTCATTTCCAGATACATTTGCATACCTTATGTAATGGCAGCAATTAGATCAAGTTGAGAGTCAGTATATTCAAAATCAGAATCCAAGCCAAGATCACCCTCGTGTCGACAGGAAACTTAAACTATAGAATGTTAGTGAATGAACAAATATACAAAGTTATGAAATAAAAAAAGAATAAAAAATTATATATAGAAGACGTTAGTGGAAGGCAAATTGACATTACTGCCACCAACATCCGCTAGACTAACACCATCAACCCGAGATGCTGAACATATAACAGCATTATCAACATCACTATTTAAATAAAAAACTATCAAAATCTCTGATTTACATACCAAGTTCAAAATTAGTAACATCAAGAGTTGTACCTTGTGGAGTAGTATTTTGTCGCGAAAGAGGAGCTTTAGATTTGATAAGAACATCTGATCGTGTCAGTGCAGGGATTTTTGATGGAAACGGAGAAGGTCTAGACTTTTTAACATCATGAGTTGCCTGCTTATATTTTGTATGTTGTGTAATAGCGGTGATTTGATCAATTGCAGATGCAGACAGTTCAAAGCTAGAATCCAAGCCAAGATCATGCTCGTTTACATAGGGGCTGAAAAAGTTAAAAAGGGTTAGTGAACGCACACATACAGAAAATTAAATAAATAAAAAAAGAACGGAAAAATTGTATATATAAAATTTTACCAGAAGGCAAATCATTATTACTCTTATCATTAACTACACCATGCCTTATTGTGACATTCTTCACATTGTCACCACTACCACCACCTTCTTGATCAACCCCACCAAAACTAGACACTGAACATATAAAAGTTTAATCAAGAGTACTACTTTCAAAAAACAACAGCAAAAGAAAAAAAAACCAAATATGTGATTTATATACTAGAAAGCGCTTTGCATATGCTATCTCCAATAACCACAGGATCATTCCCACTGTTGCCCCTTTCAAACTGGTCATAAGTTTTATGCATCTCACCAGAGTAGGGATCATTATCCTTTTGCTTATGCTGAAAATGAGAAGATAATAATAATAATATTATTATGTATATTACAAAAATACTATGTGCACATAAAGTGAAGAAAGGAATAGTATGTTGTAATCATATATTGCATTTTTGAACAATATACTATAGAATTATACTATATAAAAGAATAATACCACTGAATTTCTCTCTGGTATCATTGACTACCTACCAATAGCTACAAGCAGCTCCGCAAACTTGGTCTCTACAAAAAGCTTCAAACATTCTAACTCATTCATTACCTCAGTATTGGTTGATCCGGAATCACACACAATACTTTGACGCATACTTTGCGTCTTTGGCAATTGAGTGCCAATAACCAGAAAATTATCAGGCTGACCGTCAGTGCAATCAATTTCAATTTAAAATTTAGACCAGCCACATCAAACAGTTGCTTCTCAGCATTAGTTGGGGGTAATGTTCTTTAGTTACAATTATTAATGACACTAGTTAGAATAGAAATGATAATAAAACATTGAAAGGTGCAATAAAATTATAAGTAGCAAAAAAGATCCCTAGTACCATATGATACTAATATGGTACACTTGTATACCAACAGAGTATATGATTGCTCTGGGATATTTCCACAAGTTCCAGTGACTATACTATTGTCCCAAAACATTAAAAGATGCAATAAAAGTATGAGAAAATTACCTGCTCGCGTTGCAAGCTCAATATTTGCAAGGCAACTTGCTCATTCTTTATCTGATATTAGACTACCCAATTCAGAATTCATGGAAGTCTGTTTCCAATATGATCATCAAAGTGACCATCTAAACTTGGGAAGCATTCATACAACCAAATCCGTAAAGCCAACGGGGAGCCACCGAGCCTATAAAAAGAAGGCTTATCTTGAAACTTGTTGCAACACGACTCGATTGTAGCATTACAAACATCTATTGTAACAACCTGCCCGTCATTTTGAGCATCAGCATTTCGTACGGTGGTTTAAGGGCTTGAGTAGCTTCATATGATGTATTATGACTTACGTGTATGGTTGATTTTGGTTTTTGAGAGGTCGTTAATTGGCTTGAAAGAATGATTTTCAATTTAGAAGCTTTGAGTTGAAAGAGTTGACAAAGTTTGACATTTATGTATTGACATCGGATCAGAGTTTGATGGTTCCGTTAGGTTCGGATGGTGATTTTGGACTTGGGCGTATGACCAAATTTGCATTTGGGTGTTTCTAGAAGATTTTGGTTCTAATTGGCAAAAGTTGGCAATTTGAATGTTTATAAATTTTCTAAGTTTGACCATGGGTTGACTTTATAACTATCGGATTCGGATTGTAGTTTCGGGACTTGGAAGTATCATTTGTGACTTGTCTACAAAATTTGGTATCATTCCGAGATGGTTTGGTAGGAATCAGACCAGTAGTTGTGATTTTAGCAATTTGGTATCATTTCAGATTGGATATTGGATTTGATTCTTCGGATTTTTGGATATCCAAAGTCCGAAATTTTTATACTTTATATTTAGTCCATTATCCATATGTCAATAGCAATAAGTTCAATACCCTACCCATTAGATATTATCTCATATATTCAATATTAATTACTAAGTTACTGTTAGAATTCTTTCTGTTTGGACATGATTTTACTATTGCTACTTCTATCGGCCATATTAATGTCTCTGTTATATCTTTTTGATAATAATTTCATTACTTGAATACTTTATTTGGATGATTGCAGCAAGAATGAATAACATTTCAGGCAATTTAACATGACTACTTCATTTGGATATTCTTTTTTGTAAAAAGTAGAAACATCTCAACTTATATGCTCAAAATCGAAATTCATAATATCCAAATCGATTAATTTGAAACCGAAGTTAAAAAATTCGATCCAATCCGAACTTATTTAGATTGGATTTGGATTGTCATTTTTTCAGTCCGAAAATTGAAAATCCAAATCGAAATTTTCATATTCAATCCGAACTGCCCGAACGCCCACCCCTAACATCCGCAACTGAACAAAAGGTTGGAATTTCAGGACGTAGTCTCATTTTATCACATTTTGAGCCCTAGACTCGGTGGGAGGCAATTTTATGAGGAGATTTTCATACCAAACCATTGAGTAAGAGATTATGACTCGATTTTTGATATTATAACATGATTGTTTTTGGATTTAACATCAAAATCATGGGATTTGAAGAGAACTTTTGGGGATTTTTTAACTATGTTTTGAAAAATAAAATTTGAGACTTGAGAGTCGATTTGGGCTCAGATTTAAAAATCAAACACGTATTTGGACTCGTGAGGTTATGGGTAGTCAACATCTACCCCTTGAATCGAGTTTTGACTGGGCGGGCTCAGTGATGTCTTTTGTTGACTTTTAGGGATAAGTGTAAAGATCTTAACTTTATAGATTAAAATTAGTTTCTCTTGTATTGTTTAATATTATTAAGTCATTTTTGGCTAGATTTGAGCTGGCGGAGGTGAATGTTAAAGGAAAAACGTTTTTAGAGTATTGAATTGGCCTAATTGAGGTAAGTATCTTACCTAACTTTGTGTGGGGGAATTACCCCATAGGATTTGGTCTATTTGCATAACTTGTACTATGTGAAAAGACGTGTACACGAGGTGACTAGTATAAACACAGGCTTATGTGTGGCAATTGACAGGATTAGACCCTTAGGTTATTAATATGCCTCCTTGAATTGAAGTTGTTGTTATGTGGAGCACATTCATTGTTGATTTAATTTTTGTACTCTTGTGTTATTGTTGTTATTCTTGTAATTATTATTGTTGAGCCTAGGGCTATGTATTGTGTGGCATTGGTATTGTTGTTCGGGCGATGTTATGGCATATGTGCACGTGGTATGCGGTTGGTTGTTTTGTTGTTATTGAGATGCACATGCGGAGACATAAGGGTGGTGTTTAAATTGATGCGCATGTAGTGAGATAAGGGGATATGCGTGTGGTGCAAGTAAAGAGTTATACTTCACTATGATACACACACGACGAAATAAGGGGGCTTATGCGCATGAAGCTATTTCGAAAAAAATATTCATAAAAATGTAAAGATCACGCGGCATCATAAGGATGATTTTGTGATTTTGATATGTGGCACATCAGAGTGCCTCTTGTTGTTATTCTTATGTTGGAACAGTTTTATGACTTCTTGTGTGTGTTATGCATTTTACATGATTTGTTGCATTGTTTCCAATGTGCTAATCTGTGTCTCTGTTATTACTTGATGTTTTGGTTGCCAAGATGGATTTACCTGCGTGGAGTTATTAGCTCATATTATTTTGTGTTGTTGGTGACATACGAATTGTAATAAATAAGTCGTTATCATGCTTTACTTTATTTGATCTTGACAACTCCCTCTTGAACATATTTAGTAACTAAAAGGGGTACGATATACGTGGTGGCACGAGGTCTCTACCGTGCGAGTGTGACTTATATTGTGGCACGAGGTCTTTTCCGTGCGAGGGCGATTGATAATGTAGGCACGAGGTTCCATATGCGCGTGATTCAATTTGATGACTTATCGTCGAGACTGGACCTTTATTTGTCGTAAATTATTATCACTTCTTCTGATGAGATTCAGTTATTGCCTTATGTTATTCTTGCTGTTGCCGGTCCTTGGCACTTTGCACATGTTATATCTGACTAGTGAGTGTCTTGACTTGAATCTCGTCACAACTACACCGAGGTTAGTCTTGATACTTACTGGGTACCGAACGTGGTGTACTCATACTGCAGTTCTGCATATTTTTTATTCGCAGATCCAGGTGTTGGAGGTAGCGGACCTAGGATGTGAGAGATTCTTTGTGCACAAGGATTTAAGGTAGAGCTGCTTTGTTCGTCATAGTCCCTTGGGGATGCTGTCATTTCTCTATCTGAACAATATTGTACTTTGGGATAGTTTTATGTATTCAATTAGAGCTCGTGACTCTATACTATGTAGTATTGGGGATTTGTTATGATTAACACAGTTGGCTTGTATCACCTTTATTTCCCCATTTATATTAAACTCTGTTTTATAATATCAGGTTTTATTGATTTAGCTATTCTAAGCGATAGACTTACCTAGTTTGAGAGACTAGGTGCCATCACGATCCTTTAGGTGGGATTTTGGATCATGACAAGTTGGTATCAGACCTCTAGGTTCATAGGTTCTATGAGTAATGAGCAATTATCTAGTAGAGTCTTGCGGATCGGTATGATGATGTTCGTACCTATCTCCGAGAGGCTAAAGGGCGTGCAGGAAACAACCCATCTTTCTTTCCTCTCGTGCAGAATTGATTCAGCTCGAAGCATACCTCTTAATTTCTTTCCATCCACTCGTATGTTATATTGAGCACTCCCTATCAGCTGGGCATCATCGACTTGTGATATCATGGATGAGGTGCAAGATGTGTTCTCTGTGTTGTGGAGATATGCCAATTTGTATGACTGAGGTCGGGTTCAGACCGCAGCTTGAGCTTGGTGGTTTTAGTTGTGTAAGTATGTGCATTTGAACATATATATCTGGTAGTGTCCCTAGGTGTGGGATTGATGGCTCAGTGAGTAGTTGGATAGTATGATGAGTATTGTGACTATGCTTGGATGGTTTGGATGTGACTAGAAAAAGTTTGCTTTGGATGCGAAAGGACTATGGCTGCTTGATTTCTGTCTTGATGTGTCGTACAGTGTCGGGATGTGGATGTGTTGGTGGGTCTTTCGGTTGTATATATGTGTGGAATGAAGTAGATTGTTGTGTCTTATTGACAAGTTTAGCCTCGAGAAGATTAATTGATTGTATAGTGGTTTGTGACTGTGATAAGGATTATAGGGAGATGCCATTTTAAGGCTAAGCAGGTGGTTATCTCCTACGGGGTGGTCTATGGATGTGTGATCCTTACGGTGTCATGTGATGATTTTCTTTCTACCAGTAGGATGTGTATGTGCTACAATTTGAGTTTGGATCACTTGAAGAAGTTCGCACGACTGTGACGGGAATGTATATGCGCTGAGTAGATGATTTGAGGTATCTTATGATTAGTGCTACATGAGCTTATGAAGGATTTAGTCAGAGTATAGTACATGATCATGGCAGATATGGAGTAAGAGTATTGTGGGTTATCAGATGTTATGTTCTATGGATTTGGGCCAAGTAGGGGAGGCTCCTATCAATTATCAAATTGCATGGTCATTTGTTATATTAGTTCTGCATTGAGGCATACTAGTGGATCAATTATGAATAGGAGAAGTTAATTTCGAGGATGACTCAAGTAAGGAAAATTTCTGGATGCATGATGTATTACACTTTATAGGTATATGGAAATCTTGGAATAATTCGGGTTTGTCATTCGTGGTGGACGAAGTGCGCATGGAGTAGGGATTCACTTGGTTGCTTAAAGACAAGTGTTACTTCTTGAGGTGTTTGTGTGCTAATGGAGTACAAGTCATTTGGTTGGTATTAGTGGTGCATTGGGGGATTAGAGCAGGGTGGATGACTCTCGAGAAGGTTCTAATGAGTTCAAGATCCGTATGTGGTATTTGTGGATTTCCCGGATTTGTACAAGGCTAAGATTTGAGATTTGCATTGGATGGTGATGATACTTGCAATATTTCTATATCATTAGTGATTCTATATTTCAGTATCAGAGAGGTTAAAGAAACAACTCCAGATTCATAGAAGGTCTCTTCATAATGGGTATCTCGGTTGCGGCATTATTAGGTGCTTTGGAGGGAATACACTAGTTTATGGGCTTTCGGACAATGTGGTAATTTCTCTCCTGGATGGGGTCAAGTGGAAGGTTTTTGGCTGATGAAGTGTGTATCCTGCTTATGATTCGGAGTTGATAATGGGGTTCTTGTTTTTTTGTATCATGGCATGATAGATGCGATGCGACGTGTGGGATTGAGATTTTCATGTACAAGTTGCTGTTCAATTTTGAAGGGGAGGTCATGAGTTTTAGATAGCACGGACAGTTTCAATGTTAAGAAGAATGGTAGCATTATCTGGTATCACCTGAGAAGGGTGCAGACTATGCTTCGACTTGCGGATGCTTGACTGGTATTACAGTAATCGCCTGGTTGATCGACTACTGATGTTTAGATTTTTGCTATGTGACACGAAAAAACTATGGAAGTATTTCTCGTGAGATGATTGTGCATGAGGAATGCGTCAGTCATTTGAGTAGTGGAGCTGGGATCGGACCTGACGATGCTTGTATTCTAAGGATTTGACGACTAGGAGGATTCTCAAGGGTAGATTGTTCCATGGTTGCAGACGGTGAAGGTATGCTAATAGGTTGACGGCTGATTGTTTGTGGACTTTTCGGAGGTTATCCAGCAATTTGGAGTGGGGGTTCGAAATTGATTTGGAGGCCACTGGTAGGCCTAATGAGAATGTGTATTCTATATTGGGTCATATTTGTTTACTCAGCACATCTATTGTGGAGGGGTTTGTTATCGACCAAAGTTGATCTTATTCGTGTTCTGATGTGTTCAATGTGTTACTCTTCTGTATTACTACGGGTAGTTAGACTGTTGACTATTTTTACACATGATGCAGTTTTGTTTGGGCTTTGTAGTGAAATTCGAGCAAGAAGGCTCTTGGGGTGTTGAATGGTTGATTGCGCCTTGGTTACGGTCTTCCTTTCTTTGGTATATTATGTTATCCGTTTCATTATGATTATGGTCATGCGCTTCACAAGCTCGCTGCTGTTTTTGTATACGTATTGGGTGAGTATGAGATTTGGGCAATAGGTATTCCTTGTGGAATGGTGTTTTTGATTGGGCCACGCATCACATCAGAGTGATGTTGGGATATGATACTTCGTGCTTATTTCGTGCATTTTATTTCCCCTTTGTGTGATGGGTTCATAGCATTGCGCATTGTGGTAGTATTTGTTGAGCTTGCGTGACGGTTCTCCCATTTGATTCTCTTTCCATCATTGGGTACATTTGAGGTTGTCACGATCCAACATCCAACCTGTCGTGATGGAACCTAACCTAACCCACTAGGTGAGCCAAATAACAATAACACAATCCAAATGAGATTAACGAGAAATAGATGATGAAATAACTGAACTTTTATACAACAACCCATAGGATAGGGGTAATGCTGCGTACATCTTACCTCCCCAGACCCCACTTGTGGGAAACTACTGGGTTTGTTGTTGTTGGTGTTATACAACAACCCAAGGTCTGGTAGTACAAGTCATGAGCTACTAAGACTTAGATTTACAAAACTGAATTGAAATAATGACAACATCTGTTTGGAATTTACAAGAACAAAACTCAAATCTAAAGCTACCAAGGAGAAGTGATAGCCATAACTAGAACGCGAGTACATCTTTAATGCCGGCTCCTCCATACACAACAACATCAACTCCAAGATATGTACGCAAGGTACAGAAGTATAGTATGAGTACAACCGACCATATATACTCAATAAGTATCATAACTAACCTAGGTAAAAGGAGCAAGAACTATAAATGATACTCACTGACACCTGTACAGTTCATGATTTCAACAAGTATAGAATAGATATGTGATCAAATCAGGAAAATCTCAGGTAAAACCACTTGGATGCTCACGATTCTTTGTTTTAACGTGTTCTACTCAGTCAACAATCCATCATATAAAGAAGATATGCAAGTAAATCGGGTAAACAACCAAGGAAATTGCAAGTAAAGATGAAATGCAATAACCAATTATCAGTTCGTTGCGGGCGCAACCCGATCTAATAATAGTAACCAGCTCTCCCAGAGCTCATATCAACCAGAAACTCGCCGGTTTCTCACAATCCGTGTGTACACTATCAAAAGAGAAACATGAGAGGTTGACTCTAGGGTGATGGATCCCTATCCACATGCAAGCACGATCAATTCAACATGCTACTAACCCGGCGTGGTCATAGGCTCAATATCATAATTCGCCTGGCATGGTCACATGCATATCACCGCAGTCCGCCCGGCGTGATCACTGGCATAACAATACAATCCTGCCCGGCATGGTCACATGCATTCAGTCCAAATCATATCACATAGATGTAAGTACACAAGATCACATGTATATGATGAATAATTATCAGATATCGTGCTTCTGGACTGGTATAATAACATGATAAAGTGTAGGCATGTGCAAAGTATGCTATCATAGCTCAATTTGACAACTTTATCACAAAAATAGAAATTTCCAAGTTTATTCCATGAATTAGCCTCTTCGTAATCTCAAACATGGCTCAACTAGTTCACAATAATGATGCGAATATGAGAAACATTATAGCTTAAAGCTTAACAATCGAATCTAGGCATATCATAGTCTAAGCACTACCCTGAGCATGGATAAATACTCTATGCTCGCACATGAGCTCAAACCCCACACTTATGCACACCTGTAGCACATAGCTATCACAAATAATTCAGGCAACTCGTGCCTCAACCACGTTTAGATAGAATACTTACCTCAAACAAGCCAAAACAACCGAGCAAGCCAAACGACCCTCTAGAAATGCCATCCCGCATGTAACAACCCCCGAACGGCTCAAAACTAGCCAAAATCAAACCAAATACATCAAATAATGCCTATGGAAACAATCCCAAATGATAAAGGTCAAATCTTTAATCAAAACTCAAAGTCAACCAAAAGGAAAAACCCGTGCTCGCACCTCAGAACCCAACAAAACTTATAAATTCCGATAATCCATTCAATTACGAGTCCACTCATACTAATTTCACTCAAATCTGATTCCGAATCGTTGTTCAAAACTCAAAATTTCACTTTAGGAAAATTTAGACAAAACCCCCCAACTTCTCTTTAAAATTCGTAATTCAAATACTAAAATCGAAGATAGATTCATGAAATATTATCAAAACCGAGTAGAAAATATTTACCCCAATCCATGTGGTTAAAATCGCCTCCAAGATTCGCCCAAATTCGAAGTCCCTAACTCAAACTCTGACAAAATAATCAAACTGTCGAATTTATAAGCTTCTGCCCATACATTTTGCTTTTGCGGACCACCTGCCATTTCTGCGATGCCGCTTTTGCAAAAATAGACCCGCGTTTGCGAAAATACACCGAAATCCCGAACTCTCGCACCTGTGGAACCATTTCCGTTTCTGCGACATTGAAGGTGTGAGCCATCATCCGCTCGTACGCACCTCCTCACTTCTGTGCTGCAGACAATCGCTCCTGCGCTCACAATTTCGCTTCTGTGATCTTTCCTCACCCAGCCTTTTCATGCTTCTTTGACCATCATCCGCATCTGCAGACATTCCTCTGTAGATACGAAGCAGCAGCACCAGACGCTCTTCAGCTATGCAACATGAAGCAAAATGAACCGGACCACGTCCGAAACTTATTCAAGCCCCTCGGGACCCCGTCCGAACATACCAACAAGCCTCTAAACATAACACGAAACTTCTCGAGGCCTCAAATCATGCATAACAACATCAGAACGACGAATTGCACAAACTTGAAGAACTTTCAACTTCCAAAATCGTGCTGAACCTCATCAAATCAACTCGGAATGACATCAAATTTTGCACACAAGTCCCAAATGACATAACGAAGCTATTCAAATTCCAAGAATCACAATCCGTACCAGTTATCATCAAGTTCAACTCCCGGTCAAACTTATGAACATTCCAATCCTTCAAATGTCCAACTTTGGCCTATTAATGCCATAACCTTCAAGAAACATCCAAATGCAAATCCGGGTATACGCCTAAGTCCCAAATCACCATCCGGACCTCATAGAACCATCAAAACTCCGATCCGAGGTCAAATACTCAAAAGTCAAACTTGGTCAACTCTTCCAACTTAAAGCTTCCTAGTTAAGTATCATTCTTCCAAATCAATCCCGAATCACCTGAAAACCAAAACCGACGATTCACACAAGTCATAATGCATCATATGAAGCTACTCAAGACTTCAAACAACTGAACATAATGCAAATGCTCAAAACGACCAGTCGGGTCGTTACATTCTCCCCCACTTAAACATACGTTCGTCAAGAGTCGTTCCAAAGCCAACAAATCAATGTAAAAACTCACCATGCACCTACCCGTGGATGATCCCACATCACCCTAATCAATACAAGCCTGACAACACAACCTAACTGAAGATCCTTACTTCAACCTTAGCCCCTAAACCTTATAACCAAATCTCCAACATCTGGAATTCATTACAAGACCCAAACCAAACATCTACACACTGTATAAGTCCGAAAAAGCTGTATCAAGCCATAGCCATGACCGAAGATGTAATCACAAGATATACCACATAACTCGAATACTCGTAGCAATAATTTTCGATCACAGTAGCTCCTCAAAAACAAACCCGGTATTGGTAATAAACCTCACATCAAATAAAACCTCGTTCAAAATCTTCATGCACTGCCGATGATGAAAGAAACACGTAGACAACCACTCATCCAATCAACACGTCATGGAGCTCTCTCTCGTCAGACAAGAACCAAAGCCAAATTCTAAGCCGACTTCCAATATTATTCTTCCAAACATACCACAATAAATACGAATAGCATCCATTCTAGGTCCAATGACCTCATCTCATCCAACACAACTATTCTACTGACATGCCACACCAATACAATCTAAAGACTACAAACCGTGCAATCGGTGCACCAATAAGCAACAATTCAAATGTATTCAAACATGGAATATGACTCAAATGAGAGAATCATCCCGCAAGACCAAAAATCACCACCACAACGCAATGCTGTGAACCCATCAAACATAGTAGAACCAACACACACGAATTTATCACAAAGGATCATATCCCAACATAACCCCACTGCAACATGTGACCCCGTCCAATTACCAGTCCATGTGAAATACCTCAAACCATGATGCTCAAAATTAACAACCACATGAAGTGCAAGACTATAGCCATGGAGAAGTGAATAACACAATATACTGCAACCCGAAAAGACCATAACCGAGGCGCGATTAGCCATTCAACACCCCAAGAGCCATCTCGCTCGAATTCCACCATAAAGCCCAAACAGAACCGCATCATGTGTGCAAATAACCAACAGATCACAACTCAACGTAACATAGAAGAGTAACACATAGAATATATCAGAACATGAACAAGATCAGCTCTAATTGAATGACACACCCCTTAACACTAAAATGCTGAGTAAATAAAATTCGACCCGGTGTAGAATTCACATCCTCATTGGGCCCCCAAATAAAATTCGGCCATCCCCAAATGGATAAATAACCCTCCAAATATCTACAATGACCTGACCATAACACATACTACTATCTGGATAACTTTGGCAACATCTTCACAGTCCGCAACCGCGAAATAATCTACTTTTGAGAACTCCCAATCTCCAAATCCATAGAGCACATGAATCACCATAGCCGATCCCGACTCCACTACTCGAATGACTAACACATCTCAAACACAATCATCCACAAGAAATACTTCTATAACTCTCTTGCGCCATATAGAAAAATATGCATATCAAATTTCATCGAATTTCCTGCTTCTGGAATGGTATAATAACATGCTAAAGTGTATGCATGTGCAAAGTGTGCTATCATAGCTCAATTTGGCAGCTTTATCAGAGAAATAGCAATTTCACAGTTTATTTCGGGAATTAGCCTCTTTGTAATCTCAAATATGGCTCAAATAGTTCACAACAATGATACGAATATGAGAAACATTATAGCTTAATGTCATGACCTAAAATCCCAACCTGTTATGATGGCGCCTAACACATTACTAAGGAAGCCGACGATCACATAACAACTACGTGTTTGAATTAAAAACAAGATTCAATAAGCTCAACACTGGAAAATCTCATGGATAACTGATAAAACAACTGTAACTCAACTACAACAATCCCAAAATCCTGGTGTCACCGAGTAAATGAGCTACTAATGTCAACATAGTCTAAAACTCTAGTACAACTATCTGAGAAAATAGAATAGTACTGAATAAAAATGAAAGGAAGGAGAGTCAAGGTCTGCGGGCGTCATAGCAGCTACCCTTGAAGTCTCCAAATAGGTACTATCCCCAATGTAGCAATCACCACATCCATATATACTTGGAAATGCACATGAAATGCAGAGTATAGTATGAGTACAATCGACCTAATGCACTCAATAAGTAGCAGGACTAACCTTGGGCTGAAAGCAGTGACGAACTCAAAAAGATACAGTCCGAATCAAAATAATGACAACACAGATAAAACAAGATAATGACAGTAATAACTCAAAGAAACTTCCATATTCAGCTCGTACACAATATAGAAATTTAGGCAAGCTTTCAAGTTCAACAATTTAAACTCAACATTGATAAAATATGCCAAGCACAGCTAGCATGAGGAATGTTACATCTCTATGCCTACATGTCAAATATGCATGTCAAATGTAATGTATCACAGTGATAATCCCAAGTACTCACACTCTCAGAGTACTCAATCAGCCTATCTCATGCTTCCACTCATCACACACAATCACTCAGCAATGTACCGATGCCTGGCATTTAATCCCCTTCGCCAAAGCACGTGTATATAAATCATTGTGCCTGCGCTCACTGCTGGTATGTTACACTCCAGAGTGGCGGATCCTGCCCAAGAGCGAATATGAAGCCTATAAGGCCGGCTGCAGCATGCAGCCCAATCCATAATAATAAATAAGCCGATAAGGCCTGCTGTGGTGTGCAGTCCGATCCTCAATATCACTCACAATCTGGATCTCAGACCCCAACTCAATCATTATTCTTTCTAGTCTCACGGGCTCACAAATCTCATACCACTCAGCCCAAACAATGATAAGATGATGTAACAGTAAATGATAACAGAGACTGAGATATGATATGCAAATGAATAAATTAAGCAAATAACTCAACGGCAGAAATGACCTCAGTGGGTCCCAACAAAATAAGCACATAGTCTAAACATGATTTCTAACATGAATCACAACTCAATTACTCTAACACGTAGGAATTACACAGATAAAACAAGACTAGATAACTACACAGTACCACAGAATCAGCCGAGTCATAGTTACCACGGTGTACGCCCACACACCCGTCACCTAGCATGTGTGTCACCCCAACACCAGCCATATAACACATATTCCAGGGATTCATACCCTTAGTATCAAGTTTAGAAGTGTTACTTACCTCAAAGTGCTCAACTCAATGCTCCAAAAGACCCTTGCCTCACGAATCGGCCTCCGAATGACTCGAATCTAGTCACAAACAACTTATATAATCAATGCAAACTATAGGAATTGATCCCTTACGATAAAGCTAAGTTATTTAACCAAATTAAAAAAGTCAACCCATGCTTCGGAACTCGCAAAATTTATAAAATCCGAACACCCATTCAATAACGAGTCCAACCATATAAAAATCATTCAATTCTGACCACAAATCGAACCTCAAATTGCCAAATCTTACTCTCCTATACATAGACCACAAATCCCCCTAATTTCACCTCCAAAACCCATACTCTAGGTATAAAAATCAATGGGTATTCAATATTATTGGACAAGAGTGATAAAAGATTGCTTACCTCTTGAAATAGAGTGAAACCCTCTCAAAAATCGCCACAAGCGGAGCTTCCAAAGTCCAAAAATGATAGAATTCTCAAATCACTCGATAATAACCTTCTGTCCAGCATTTCTGCTTCTGCGGACACACAAGCCGTATCTGCAGTTCTGCTTTTACGGAAAAACAATTGCTTCTGCGAAGCCCACTATAGTCCCGACCAACCGCTTCTGCGGTCTCACCCTGCTTCTGCGAGTCCACTTCCGCGGAGTCAACTCCGCTTCTGCGACCATATGCCCGCACCTATGAGCTCATAGGTGCAGAACATTCCTTGCAGCTGCGCAAGTATCCAGCCTTGCCCAATTCCGCACCTGCAACCAATTCCACGCAGGTACGGTTACACAGACCTGAACCCAACAGGTTTTCCATAAGTCCAAACTTCGTTCCGATTTCAATCCGAATCATACCCGAGGCCACTAGGACCTCATCCAAACATACCAACACCTCCTAAAACATCATGTGAACTTAGTCGAGGCTTCAGATCACATCAATGAACATAAAAAATATGAACCACACACCAATTCAACCTAATGAACTAATGGATTTTCAACTTCTACAATCGATGACGAAACCTATCAAATCAACTCCGGTTGACCTTAAGTTTTACACACAAGTCATAAATGACAAGACGGAGCTATTCCAACTCATGGAACCAAAATCCAAGCCCGTATTAACAAAGTAAACTCTCGGTCAAACTTTTCAACTTTCGAACTTTCGGCAATTCAAGCCAAAATGACCTATTTACCTCCAAATCAATATCTGGACATACTCGTTAGTCCAAAATCACCATATAAAGCTGTCGAAACCATCCAAACTCCATTTCGGATTCGTTTACTCATAAGTCAACATCTGGTAAATTTTTTCAACTTAAACTTCTAACCTTGGCACTAAGTGTCCCAATTCATTCTGAAATATCTCCGGAACCAAACCTACCACCCTGGCAAGTCACATAACCACAAATGAGCATAGAATAAACAATAAATGGGGGAACGAGGCTACAATACTCGAAATGACCGGCCGAGTCGTTATATTCTCCCCCTCTTAAACAAATATTCGTCCTCGAATAGGTCTAGAATCATACCTGGAGTCTCAAATAGGTATGGTTAGCTGCTCCGCATGTCCTGCTCAGTCTCCGAAGTAGCCTCCTCAACTGGCTGGCCTCTCCATTGGACTTTCACTGAAGCTATATTCTTTGAACTTAACTTTTGAACCCGCCAATCACAAATGGCCATCGGCTCCACATCATAAGTCAAATATCCATCTGACTGAACCGTGCTAAAGTCCAATACATGAGACGAATCACCGTAATACTTCTGGAGCATAGAACATGAAACACTAGGTGAACACTGGATAGACTAGGTGGCAAGGCAAGCTTGTAGGCCACCCCTCCAATCCTCTCAAGCACCTCAAAAGGGCCAATATACCGAGGGCTCAGCTTCCCCTTTTTCTCGAACCTCATAACACCCTTCATGGGTGAAACTCTGAGCAATACCTACTCTCCCACCATATAGGCAACATCACGAACCTTTCGATCGGCGTAACTCTTTTGCTTAGACTATGCCATGCGAAGCCGATCCTAAATCAACTTGAACTTTTCCAAGGCATCCTTAACCAAATCAGTACCTAACAGCCTAGCCTCACCGGGCTCAAATCAACAAACCGGAGTCCGACACCGCGTCCCATATAAGGCCTCATAAGGAGCCATCTGAATACTCGATTGGTAGTTGTTGTTGTAGGCAAACTCTGCAAGCGATAGAAACTGATCCCAAGAACCCCCAAAATCAATAACACAAGCGCGTAACATATCTTCCAACATCTGAATAGTGTGCTCGGACTGTCCGTCTGTCTGAGGGTGGAATGTTGTACTCAACTCAAGCCATGTGCCTAATCTCACTGCACTGCTCTCCAAAACTGTGATGTAAAATGCGTTCCCCGATCAGAAATAATGGACACGACACACTATGAAGACGAATAATCTTGCAGATATAAATCTCAGCAACCCATTCCGAAGTATAGGTGGTCACAACTGGAATGAAATGTGCGGACTTAGTCAATAGGTCCACAATCACCCAAATATCATCATATTTCTTCAAAGTCTGAGGGAGCCCAACAACGAAGTCCATAGTAACATACTCCAATTTCCACTCAGGAATCTCAAGTCTCTGAAGCAAACCGCCCGGCCTCTGATGCTCGTACTTCACCTGATGACAGTTCAAGCAACGAGCCACATACTCTACTATATCTTTCTTCATTCTTCTCCACCAATAGTGCTGCCCCAAATCTTGATACATCTTCATAGGACCCGGATGATTGGAATACCGCGAACTGTGCGCATCCTCAAGAATCAACTTAGGTAACCCATCCACATTGGGCACACGAATCTGACTCTGCATCCGCAACACCCCATCATCTCCAATAGAAACCTTCTTGGCATCACCGTGTTGTACCATGTCCTTAGGAATAACCAAATGAAGGTCGTCATTCTAACTCTCTCTGATGCACTCCCGACTAGGCTCCGAAATATCTTACCTCACGAATTGATTGGCCAAGGCCTGAACATTCGATGCAAGCGATCTCTCACCTATAGGAATATATGCAACACTACCCATACTCACCGCCTTTCTACTCAAGGCATCAGCCACCACATTGGCCTTTGGGGGATGATACAAAATGATAATATCATAGTTTGTTAGTAGCTCCAATTATCTCCATTGCCTCAAATTTAGATCTTTTTGCTTGAACAAATGCTGTAGACTCTGATGATTTGAAAATACCTCATAAGGCACGCCGTAGAGGTTATGCCTCAAAATTTTCAATGTATGAACAATGGCTGCCAACTCTAAATCATGAACGGTGTAGTTCTTCTCATGGGGCTTCAACTGGCGTGAAGCATAAGCAATCACTCTACCCTCCTGCATCAAGATACACCCCATACCAATCCAAGAAGCATCATAATACACTGTATATGAACCCGATACTGAAGGTAAAACTAGAACTGGAGCTCTAGTCAAGGCGATATTGAGCTTCTAAAAGATCTCCTCACACTCATCAGACTAGCTGAATGTGCACCCTTCTAGGCCAATCTAGTCAAAGGTGTAGCAATGGATGAGAAACCCTCCACAAAACGATAATAATACCGGACCAAGCCAAGAAAACTCCGAATCTCAGAAGCTGAAGACAGTCTGAGCCAACTTTGAAATGCCTCAATCTTCTTCCGATCTACCTTGATCCCCTCACTGGACAACGCGTTCCCTAAGAACGCCATAGAATTAAGCTACAACTCACACTTGAAGAATTTAGCATAAAGCTTCTTATCCCTCAACATCTGTAGTACAACCTCAGATGCTGCGCATGCTTCTCCTGGCTGCGTGAGTACACCAGGATATCATCAATAAATACATGCAAAAAGTCGCGCACTACCAGGACAGAATTAATTGTAGGAGTATCAGCACCAACATCTCTCACAAAGGCCAAATATGCCAAACATCCCTTCCCAACCATCCGTTCTCCACTCAATCCTAGGCAATCCCGACATTGCCAATGTCACAGTCTTAGTGTGACAATCCATAATAGCATGATATCGAGACAACCAATACATACCTAGAATCACGTCAAAATTAACCATACTAAGTAGTAAAAGATCAACTCTCGCCAATCCCCCAATAGTCACCACACACGACCGATACACATGGTCCACAATAATAGAATCACCCACCGGCGTAGATACATGAACAGGCGTAACTAAGGAATCATGGGGCATATCCAAATAACAAGCAAAATACGATAATACATATGAATAAGTAGCACCGGGGTCAAATAAATATGGAAGCATCCCTGTGGCACACTGAAACAATACCTGTGATCACTACGTCTGAAGCAACAGCCTCTAGCCTTGTAAGAAAAGCATAGCATCGAGCCTAACCCCCACTTGATCAGCCTCCCCCTCTAGGGCGACCTTCGAGTTGTCTGAGTCCCACCTCGAGCTGGCTTAGCGGGTGCTAATGTAACTGGTGCGGAAGTCATAGCTTGACTGCTCTGCTGAATTGGACCTCCGAAAAGGCGGGGATAATACCTCCTCACATGTCCAAACTCTCCAAACTTGACGCAACTCTGATCCGCCAATGGCGGCAGGGACTGAATTGGACCCCGAGAACTAGAATAACTACTAGAAGGACTTGGTACAGATGAACCATGAACTTATGGACCAGGGGATGAACTCTAAGCTGGGAGGGCCCTAAGAGATGACTGATCTGGACGAGCACTGTATGAACCATGGCTAGCTGATGCACCACGATGAACCGGACAAGACATATAAGCGGGCCTATAAAGACGACCCCAGCTATGGTGGGACTGTCTTCCAGATGAGGCACTGCTGAAACCACCCGAACCACGAGGCCTCTTGGCCTCCCTCTCCTCACGCTCCTGACTACGAACCTACTCTAGGCACCTACCAATATCAACCTCCACCGGTCTCTAGAATACCCGTAGTGCGAAGGATGGGTTGGCACCTGTCTAAAAAATCTTGAGCTTTCTCTGACTCAGCCCCACTGAACTCTAGAGACTTGAGCCGTCCAAACCGCTCTAGCCTCTTCTGCTCCTTGTCATTCATAGGTGGACCAACCTACGGCCGAGCAGCTAAAATCGACTAGGCTGGTAGTACCCATGGAGTCCCTGCGCCATCTACTCTGGAGTACGGGTGGTGGGAGTTTGTGCACCTCCCCCGGTATGAGAAGTGGCTAGTGCAGCCGGAATTGAGACTGCCTAAGCCAGACTCGTGCAAACTGTCAATATCTAGGCTAAAGCCTCTAGAAGGCCTGGAATTAAAAATGGGCACAATTGGTGCTCAAGCTGGTCCCACTGGCTCAACCACATCTGGTATCTTCTCCTGAGCTGGAGTAACTTGTGGATCTACAGGTGCTGCTCTAGCTGTATTACGAGCTGCACGTCAGCCTCTACCATGGCCCGGCCTCTCGCAGCCCTAGTTTGTGGTACTGGTGGCCGTCCGCCTGATCCAGTCGCACGTGTCCTTACCATCGTTGAGAGAATAGAATAATAAAAGTTTAGTTTCCGGAATCAAGAAATCCGTATGATAGGAATACAAGAAAGTGAGGTTTCCTAATGGTGCGGTAGCCTCTCGAAGATAGTACAGACGTCTCTACACCAATTCGCAAGACCCTACTAAGCCTGCTTATGACTCGTGAGACCCAAGTAACCTAGTGCTCCGATACAACTTGTCATGACCCAAAATCCCAATCTGTCTTGATGACACCTAACACATTACTAGGCAAGCCAATGATCACATAACAACTACGCATTTGAATTAAAAACACGATTGAATAAGCCCAACACCGGAAATCTCATAGATAACTGATAAAACAACTGTAACTTAACTACAATAATCCTAAAATCCTGGTGTCATAGAGTACATGAGCTACTAATGTCAACATAGTCTAAAACTCAAGTATAACTATCTGAGAAAATATAATAGTACTGAATAAAAATGAAAGGAAGGCGAGTCAAGTTCAGCGGGCGTCATAGCAGCTACCTCGAAGTCTCTAAACAGGTACTATCCCCACTAACAATCACCGCGTCCAGATGTACTTGGATCTGCACACGAAGTGCAGAGTGTAGTATGAGTACAACTGACCCATACTTTCACTCATCACACACAATCACTCAGCATTGTACGATTGCCTGACATCAATGCCCCTCACCAAAGCACGTGTATATAAATCACTGTGCCTGCGCTCACTGCTGGTATGTCAGATTCTGGAGGGGCGGATCCTGCCCAACCGCGAAAATGAACCCTATAAGGCCTGCTGCGGCATGCATCCTGATCCATAATAATAATAATAGATATAAAGCCAATATGGCATGTTGTGACATGTAGCACGATTCACAATATCACTCCCAATCCGGCCCTCATGCCCCAACTAAATCATCAATCTCTCTAATCTCACGGGCTCACAAATCTCATACCACTCAGCCCAAATAATGATAACATGATATAATAGTAAATAGAGATTGAGATATGATATACAGATGAATAAATATGACTAAGTACATAATTGCAACTTAAGCAAATAACTCAATAGCAGAAATGACCTCAGTGGATCCCAACAGAATAAGCACATAGCATAAACATGATTATAATATGAATCACAACTCAATTACTCTAACACGTAGGAATTACACGGATAAAACAAGACTAGATAACTTCACAGTACCACAGAATCAACCGAGTCATAATTACCTCGGTGTACGCCCACACGCCCGTCACCTAGCATGTGCATCACCCAACACCAAGCATAAAACACGTATTCCAGGGATTCATACCCTCAATACCAAATTTAGAAGTGTTACTTACCTTAAAGTGCGCAACTCAGTGCTCCAACAAACCCTTGCCTCGTGAATCAGCCTCTGAACGACTCGAATCTAGTCACAAACAACTCAATATAATAATTACAAACTGTAGGAATCGATCCCATACGATAAAGCTAAGTTCTAACCAAATTCAAAAAGTCAACCCCGAGCCCATGCCTCGAAACCCGAGAAAACATAAAAAATCCAAACACCCATTCAATAACGTGTCCAACCATACCAAGATCATCCAATTCTGACCACAAATCGAACGTCAAATCCCCAAATCTTACTCTCCAATACATAGACCACAAATCCCCCAACAAGACCACAAATCCCCCAAATTTCACCTCAAAAACACATAATCCAGGTGTAAAAACCAATGAGTATTCAATATGGACAAGAGTGATCAAAATTTGCTTGCCTCTTGAATTAGAGTGAAACCCCTCTCAAAAATTGCCACAAGCCGAGCTTCCAAAGTCCTAAAATGAGAGAATTCTCAAAACTCTCAATTATAACCTTCTGTCAAACATTTTCATTTCTGTGGACACACTAACCACATCTGCGATTCCACTTTTTCGGAAAAACAACCGGTTCTACGCGCATTAAAGTCCTGACCAATCTCACCCCACTTCTGCAGGTCCACTTTTGCAGAGTCATCTCTGCTTCTGCTACAAAGCCTCCAAGGCCAACCTCCGTTTCTGTGACTATATGCCCGCACCTGCGAGCTCGCAGGTGCGAAACCTTCCTCACACCTGCACAAGTACCCAGCCTTGCCCAATTCAGCATCTGCAATCTCCTGGCCGCTTCTGCGGCTCTGCACCTATGGCCAATTCCACGTAGGTGTGATTACACCAGACCTGAAACCAACAGGTTTTCCATAAGTCAAAATTCATTCCAATTTCAATTCGAATCACACCCGAGGCCCCCAAGACCCCATCCATACATACCAACACCTCCTAAAACATCATGCAAACTTAGTCAAGGCTTCAAATCACATCAATCAATATCAAAAACACGAATTTCACCCCAATTCAAGCCTGATGAACTAATGGATTTCCAACTTCTATAATCGATGCCGAAACCTATCAAATCATCTCCGATTGACTCAAATTTTGTAGAAAATTCATAAATAACCCAATAGACCTATTCCACTCCCAGAACCAAAATCCTAGTTGCGGTATCAACAAAGGCAACTCTAGGTCAAACTTCTCAAATTTCCAAACCTAACTTTCCAATTTTCGCCAATTCAAGCCAAAATGACCTACAAACTTCCAAATCAATATTCGGACATACTCCTAAGTCCAAAATCACCATATAAGGCTATCAGAACCATCAAAACTCCATTTCGGAATCGTTTACTCATAAGTCAATATCCATCAACTTTTTCAACTTAAGCTTCTATACTTGGGACTAAATGTCCCAATTCACTCTGAAACATTTCTGGAACTAAACCAACCACTCCGAAAAGTCATGTAACCATAAATGAGTTTAGAATATAAGCAATAAATAGGGGAACGAGGCTACAATACTCGAAACGACCGGCCGGTCATTACACTTAAAGCTTAATGGTCGACTCTAGACATATCATTGCCTAAGCACTACCCTGAGCATGGATAAAACCACGGTGCTCACACATGAGCTCAAACACCACACATATCCGCAGCCGTAGAGCGTAGATATCTCAAATAATTCAGGAAACTAGTGCCTCAACCAAGTTTAGATAGAATACCTACCTCAAATAAGCCAAAACAAATATCGAGCAGGAGGTCTATTCAGAGTGAGTGTCTCGGTTGTGGTGCTTTTGCGGTGCTTAAGAGGGAATACAATGGCTTATGGGCCTTTAGGTGGTGTGATGTTATGCTAGGGTCTCTTGTGGTGAGCCTTGGGTAAGGATCATGGTGTTTTGGCAAGGAGAAGTATCAACTTGAGGGTAATTTGGAAGGAACTCGGAGAAATAAGATAACTTGGTAGTAGGTTGGATCAACACAGTAAGGGATATCATTGGTTCTTCGGGTACTTATGATGTGGTGAGTCTCTATAGGTGTTTTGTGGCAATATTTTTGGGTTTAGCGACCTACGTGGCTTGGTTGAGTTAGAGAGATTCAGTTGTGATGGCTTGGTTATGTGCAAATGGGTTTCGAAGAGTTCTCGATGGTTTCTACCATAATTTAAGATGGACATTCCTATCGGCATGAGGAGCATGTTGCGTGTTATGATTTTCTCCTAGATGGGACCAAATGGAAGGTTTCTATTTATCAGGTATGTATTCTACTGGTGACTCAGAGTTGATTATGAGATTCTTGTACTTTTCATATGATGGCATGATAGATGCGTATGTTGTGTGGGATTGAGATTTGCATGTGGAAGGTAACGGTTCAGTTTTGAAGGAAAGGTCATGAATTCTTAAACAAAATGGACGGTTTCAGATGACTAGATGAATGCTATTACTACTTTGTATTGCCTGAGAAGGGTGCGCATTTCAGAAGGCGCACTGTGTTTTAACTTACGGATGTTTCAATGGTATTGCGGTACTCGCCTGGTTGATCGACTACTGATGTTCAAATTTTGCTCTGTGGCATGGAAGAATTATAGAAGTATTTCTCGTGGGATGATTATGTATGAGAGACGTGTTAGTCATTCGAGTGGTGGAGTTGGGATCGGCTATGGTGATTCATGTGTTCTATGGATTTGGAGACTAGGAGTTCTCAGAAGCAAATTGTTTCGGGGTTGTGTACTGTGAAGATATGGCCAAAGTTAGCTAGATGGTAGTACGTGCTATGATTAGATCATTTTGGACTTTTGGAGGGCTATTTATCCATTTAGGGATGATCGGAGTTGATTTGGGGGCCCATTGGTAGGCCCAAAGAGGATGTGTATTCTACACCAGATCAAATTTGTCGACTCAACACCGTTATTGATGAAAGGTGTGTCATTTGGTTAGAGTTGATCTTATTCTTGTTCTGATATGTTCTATGTGTTACTCTTCTACGCTACAAGGGGTTGTGATTTGTTGGTTATATGCACACCCGATACGGTTCTGTTTGGGCCTTGTAGTGGAATTTGAGTGAAATGGTTATTAGGGTGTTGAATGTTTGATTGCTCCTTGGTTATGGTCTTTTCGAGCTGTGGTATATTGTGTTATTCACTTCTCTATGGTTATGGTCATGCACCTCGTGTACTTGATGTCGAATTGCATATGGTTGTTGATTTTGAGCATTGTGGCTTGAGGTATTTCATATGGACCGGTGTTCAGATTGGGTCATGCATCGCAGCGGCATTATGCTAGGGTATGATCCTTTGTGCTTATTTCGTGTGTTATATTTCCCCTTGTGTGGTGGATTGATAGCATGGCACTTTGTGGTGTTAACTGTTGAGCTGGCGAGATGGTTTCTTCATTCCCATTCTCTTTCCATCATTACATATATTCGAGTTATTGTTCGTTGGTGTACAGATTGCATGGTGTGTGGCTCTAAGTAGGATTTGTGTGACATGTCGGTTGAGTAGCTTGTACTGGATGAGGTGAGGTTATTGGGCCTGAAATGAGTGCCATCAGATTTGATTAAGGTATGTTTGCAAGAATTGTGTCACTTGTCGGCTTAGATTTTGGCTATGATTCTTATTCGGCAAGAGAGCTCTAGGACTTGTTAATCTGATGGGTGGTTATGAGTTTTTGTTTGTTTCTTTCATCATTGGCAGTGTACGAAAGTTCAGAACAAGATTTTACTTGATATAAGGTTTGTCACTGGTGTCGGGTTGGTTATCGAGCAGCTATTGTAGTCGGAAGTTATTGCTATGAGTTGTTGATTTATGTGGTATACCACATGATTATGTCTTGAGATATGGTTATGGATCGATACAACTTGTTCAGAGTTATAAGGTGCGTAGATGCAAGAAATGGGTCATATATTGTGTTCCAGATGTTGGGGATTTGGATTTTATGGTTTATGGACTAAAGTTGAAGTAAGGATCCTCCGTTAGGTGATGTTTTCGGGCTTATATGGATTGGGACGACGTAGGATCAACATGGTTATGTGTATGGTGAGGGTATATTGTGATTTGATGGCTTTGGAACGACTCTTGGCACGTTCGAGCACGAACATACGTTTAAGTGGGGGAGAATGTAACGACCCGACCGGTCGTGTTGAGCTTTGGCGTTCCGTTCGGTGGTTTAAGAATTTGAGTAGATTCATATTATGTAGTGTGACTTGCGTGTATGGTTGGTTTCGGTTTTTGAGAGGTTTGGGATTGATTTGGAAGAATGATTCCCGTTTTAGAAGCTTTAAGTTGGAAGAGTTGACCAATGTTTGACTTTTGGGTAAATGGGCTCGGAATCAAGTTTTAATTATTCCAATAAGTTTGTATGATAACTTCGGACATGTCCACAAAAGTTTGGTTAAATTCCGAAGGAGTTTTGGATAAGTTTGGGTTGTATGGTGATTATTTTCTATTTCGACGTCGATTTGAGCATAAACGTTACCATATTGAGCAAGCGGCCTTTGTTTCGTGTAACGACAAAATCATTATATCCATATCGTAATTTTGGAACCTTATCAACCGAAATCATCAAGTTTCGACATCGTATGAGGTATTTATGGTCATTTTACTAAGAATTGGGTTGCTAGATTTTTTTCGAATTAATTACGAAATTGCCACTAAATTCATATTTATAAAATCTGCACTATTTCCAAATATTAAGCCAACATATCTCCTTCATTATAAGGTCAAATGGAGTGATTTAAAAGCCTAATTTGACTGAAATTTCACTAGGAGTATCAAAATCAAGTTCTGGGATCATTTGGCACAAGAAACGAGGTAGAACAATTGGCCGTTTTTGGCTATTAATGTTGTTGGAGTTTTTCTCATCTTGAAAGTTTGGGACTGGGAAAATTCAAGGATGTTCTTCAAGCTTCTTCCATGTGGTAAGTTCTAAACCATAACCTAAGTATTTTCCTTTGATTCACTCCCTCGTTTTAGCTTTAATCCATGATTTTAATTGACCCATTTAATTCTTTAAATTAAGACCTAGGGTTATGTCCTAAATTTTAAAAATTGAAAATGAGTTAGAGCGTTTATTTCTCGATTACTTTTGGAGTTATGTTCTCCTATATGAAGAAAATAACATACTCGAATTTGGCGAGTTTTGAGATACTAAGGTTGTGTTCCCCCTAATGTAGTAGAATGTATTGATATTGATATTGACATCCGTTCTTGATATGCAATCGGTTCTTATTAACGTGTTATCCAATGTTTCCCAACAATTAGACAACGTATCCTCTTATGATTCTTCCGAATACTAAAGAGTCAAAATTAAGAACACCCAATTATTTGCCAAATTGAAATCTACTTATTCCTAAGTAATTTCGTTAAACAAGGGTTAAAGCCTTGAATTATTGTTATTTATCTCTACCAAACTCTATCTCACTTTTCCAAGATACAATAGCGAAATTGACACTCGTTAATGTTTGCAACCACTAACGATTAAATTCAGAATGAGAAATAAGTAAATATCAAGCTTCTTTCGAAATTTGAATCAATATCAATCTTTCAATAACATTCTACCCATCTAGGGTTCACAACCTCAGTATTAGAGTTTAGCTACACATGTTAAAAACTGAAGAACAAATAAGAATAATTGAACTCATCTTACAACAATATCGAATTCTCTCTTTTGATCACCCAAAAATCTCTCTAAATTCGAAAATAACCAAAAGCAATACTTTGCACTTTGAATTCTGACAAGTCTCCCTTCACACAATCCTAGAAAAGCTATTTATAGAGGCCCAAAATCCGAGGCGAGCAGCAGTTAAGTTTGACCTATTTGCACATCTGCGATCGCATTCCTGTCGTAGAGCAGGAATGCGGTTCACAGAAACTTCACTTTCCATCGCAGATCCTACCAGTCAGTTTCCCTCTCATTGCATCTGAAAATGCGATCCGCAGATTGACTCTGCGATCGCAGAATGCGATCGTGATTTCCACTCTATTTTTCACCTCAGACTCTGTTCGTGTCTGCGATGATAATGCGGTTAGCATTCTTGTTCTGCGGTCGCATTTGCGACCGCATTCTCAACTTGAAATTTTGCTTGAACTTCTGTCTGCCTCTGTGATCTTCTTGCAACTTCTGCGACTGGCATAGCTGTTCTGCGGTCGCAGAATTGAACCTGCTATACTCTTGAATTCTTTTCTTGCCTTTGGACAGCTCTTTGGACTTCTTTTCATGCTTCTGGGTTTATTCCCTCAATATACTGAAATTACACTAAAACTAAGTAAATATCATGATAATTAACAAGTAGAACAAGTAAAACTCCAAGCAAATAATATGTAAATGTGCCGAAATTACCCGGCACATCAACACCCCCAACTTAAACTCTTGCTTGTCCTCAAGCAATTAACACGACACCATCCTAACTTAGACTCTACCAATCAAATATAAAGCAACACTGACCAAGGACGGTGTTTGTTGGTAACATCTTAAGTATAACTATTTTTTCACTGTACCCCCTTTGAATCATTATCATGCTCCAAAAACAAACAATCAATTAGTGAACTTTAAGCCTCAACAAAGTAACTAAATGCTACTTTCAGCTGAATCTACTTATGCTTTTACTCAAAACTCAACTGGTTATCAACCTAGCAGTGTATGTACCCTCACTAGAAAGAAAGTCCCACTGTCACAGTATTTATCATAGCAAAATCAAGGGACAAAAGAACTAGAACACTCGCTCTCAGAATAGGATTTCAAGTGCCACCTCCTGCCATGCCATAGGCTTGCCCTTATTTTAATTCATCGCCTAGTTATAAGAACACTTTGGTTAGAGATCACATAAGGACTGTATAGGCTTGTAATGTCGGTTTAAGGAAGGGTAGGGTGTAAATTTAGATAATAGTGGCTACTTCCTACTTGAACACTAATTACACTCTTTCTTCTTTCAACTTTTTGTTTCTTTGGCCTCACAGGCTTTACAGTCCCACATTAAACCCCACTCGCGTACCTCTTCATTTGATTCTCTAGCTTCTTTATACCACTCACATAGAATATTTCTTTTCTTCTTTTTCTTTCAAACTTGTGGTATATTATTTTTTTTTTCCGAAGCTTCCATAGATTAACAAGAGCTTTTGAGGTACGGAGTCCCCGTTTTATTTCACGATCTTGCCCATTTTACTATTGATCCCCACCCCCAACTTAACTTCTATCAATATTATCAATGTTCAAGGAGGAATGGGTTCAAAAGAAGTCATCTTTGATGAACAGGATGAGGTTGTAATGCGGAGGGCAATAAAAAGGCTACAAGGCTCAAAATAGGGTACAAGTGATAGTCATTATGCACAGGTCGGCTGAAAGAGGCTAGAAAGGTTTTATCACTACTCAAAGAAGCCTAAGATCACTTCTCTAACTTAGCGTACGTATTCTAGGCAACGAAAAACCAACCGGGCAAGTTCTAGATGGCAGCAATGAACACAAGAACTATCAAAACAATGAGCTCACACACACTGGCACATCAACTGTTTGGTTAACATAGTTTACAACTTTGCGATTCGCATTTAGTAACTCGAGGCTTTCCTCGTGTATAAATACACGATTCTAAGTAGAACTAGAGTTACTGGGCGAGCCTCAAATTCACCTAATTGATTTGTCCTAGGGGTCTATACTTCACATATGGTTACATACTTGTTTGTCCACAGACATACCATCCTGGTCAATATACTTTATACTCAACAGCCCGGTTCTACTATTACACCCTTGAAAAAGAACCCGACAAAAGAAAAAATAAGGGGAATTTATTGCTAACTATTTACTTACAACAACATATACACACAAAGCATAAAACATTACTATCTAAGCATATACAAATGTCACCCACAAGTCAATCAACATATACAGACCAAATAGAATTGTAAGGCTACCACCCCTAACTTAAGCACATGTATTGTCCCCAATGCAACAATAAAAAAGAATGTAAAGGACAAGGGGTTCCCTGGAGGCGCAATTGCGCGAAGAGAGTAGCCTATCTCTCATCTTCCTCAGCCACTAGGGTTTAGGGAGTGCGACCTAAATGCAGTCCACATTTAGAATATGTGGACCACAAAATTCTTCACATACCCAAGAATAGGCATCCCATTGATCAATCAAACCCAATAGTTTGGTTTTCTACTCATTAAAAAATCACGCCTAGGGTTTTCTACACTTTGAACTTCTTCATTAAAAAATCACGCCTAGGGTTTCAAAACCACAACTTGAAGGTGAAGATGAAGAGTACATACCTTGGAATAGATGGGTGCCCTTAGATTAATGCTATGTGAACTCTTTGCCTGAGTTGGAATATTCCGATGGAGGTTGTCGGAATTTGCTCTGTTTCCTTCTGATGTTTTGTTTGTTTGTGGTATATATTTTTTTTTATATACTTAGTATGAAGGGAAAAATTGGAAAAGTAATGGGAACACATACCTGGCAGGTCTTCTATATTGAAATGCGAGCCACATTTTTGTACACTCCATCGCATTTTCACTTAATTCAAGAGCAAAAGTTTCTATATCTGTCTGCGATTGAAATGCGGTTCGCATTCTTGAAATGCGAACCGCAGAATAAAAACCTCCACCGCATTTTCAACTGACCTTTTAGCTAAATTCTCTGTGGCTCTCTGCGGTTGAAATGCGGTTCACAGAGTTGAAATGCGAACCGCAGATTTTCGAGCTTCATCGCATTGTGTCTCATAATTTTTGCTCAACTTTCTGCCCCCCAATGCGATGAGAATGCGGTTCGCATTTCTCAAATGCGAATCGCAGATGTGTTGAACTGTGTCGCATTTTTGCTTAAGATTCTTGCTCAACTTTCTGCAGCATAATGTGACACAAATGCGCTTCGCATATCTTAAATGGGATCGCATATGTGCTACATTGTTCCCTTCGACATTCTTTTGCAATTGCAACAACTTCTCGCTCATTCTTGTATTCATTCATCACACTCCTGCATCTAGAAACGCTTCAAACAAAACTAAGTACACTTATAAATAAATATATAACGAAAAAGAAGAAAAGTGCAATTTAATCAAACACAAAAAGAAAAATGACTGATACCACACATGGGTTGCCTCCCATGAAGCGCTTGATTTAATGTCGCGGCACGACGATGCTAGGATGCCTCTGTACTCATTCCGTAGGTGGGACTTGATCATCTTGTAGAGCCAGCTGCTCTACCACGTGTTTTTCTCCACCTATGCCCAGATAGTGTTTGATTCGCTGCCCATTAACTTTAAAAGTTCGGAGCCCATCCTCCGATGCCAATTCGACAGCTCCAAACGGGAAGACATTTACAACTTTGAATGGTCCCGACCATTTGGACTTCAGCTTCCTCAGGAAATAGTTTAAGTCTCGAATTAAACAGCAATACCAAGTCTCCCGTCTTAAACTCTCTCTTCAGAATTTTGGAATCATGGACGAACTTCATTCGTTCTTTATAGACTGCTGCACTCTCATAAGCATGAAATCTATATTCCTCCATTTCATTCAATTGAGCAAGCCTTAAAGCTCCGGCCTCCGCCCAATCCATGTTTAGTCTCTTTGAAGCCCACATAGCCTTATGCTCAAGTTCAACCGGTAGATGGCACGCCTTCCCAAAGACTAACCGATATGGGGATGTACCAATAGGAGTCTTGTAGGCTGTACGGTATGCCCAAAGAGCATCGTCTAGCTTTCTTGACCAATTAGTTCTATTTGCGTTCACAGTCTTGGACAGGATGCTCTTGATTTCCCTATTAGATACTTCAACCTGGCCACTCGATTGTGGATGATAAGGTGTGGCCCTTATGCTTAACCCCATATATTTCGAGGAGACCTTTGAACACTCTGTTACAGAAATGTGATCCTCCATCACTGATGATGGCTCTTGGGGTGCCGAACCTGGTGAAAATATTCTTTTTTAGGAACGTGGTCACACTCCGAGCTTCGTTGTTTGGCAAGGCAACAGCTTCTACCCATTTGGATACATAGTCCACAGCCACTAGGATGTATTTCATCCCACATGAGCTTATGAAAGGGCCCATGAAGTCAATACCCCAAACAGCGAACAATTCGATTTCCATAACAAATTTCATAGGCATCTCATGCCTTCTCGAAATCGGGCCCTGTCGTCGGCATTGGTCACACGACTTCACCAACTGATTAGCATCTTGATAGATGGTTGGCCAGTAGTATCCACACTCCAAAACCTTTGCAGCTGTTCTGTTGCCCCCATGATGACCCCCAACTGGTGAGTCATGGCATGCTTTCAGGATTGGTAGCATCTCTTCCTCGGGTACGCACCTTCGAATGATGTTATCCGCACAGACACGGAATAGGAATGGTTCTTCCCAATAATAATTTCGAGAATCCCTCAAGAACTTCTTCCTTTGGTACGATTCCAACCCTTCCGGAATAAAATCGCTAACGATGTAATTAGCGATGTCAGCATACCATGGAGCACTGAATTTGATATCACCAGTATATGCTCATCTGGAAAGGAATCATTTATCTCCAGCTCTTCTTTTTGTCTTCTTGCTTCCTCCAATCTAGACAAGTGATCTGCCACTTGGTTTTGTGTTCCCTTACGATCCATGACTTCAAAGTCAAACTCTTGTAGCAGTAACACCCATCGGATTAGCCGAGGTTTAGCATCCTTCTTCGCCATTAAATAACGGAGAGCAGCATGATCTGTATACACAATCACTTTGGAGCCCAATAGATATGCACGGAACTTCTCAAATACATACACAATAGCTAACAGCTCCTGCTCCGTTACAGTATAATTCATTTGCGCTCCATTAAGCGTCTTGCTAGCATAATACACTGGATGAAGAATTTTGTTGTGTCTCTGCCCCAACATCACTCCAATAGCTACACCGCTAGCATCACACATAAGCTCAAAAGGTAACGACCAATCCGGTGTGACAATGATAGGAGCTGTGGTGAGCTTCGTTTTCAGTTCTTCAAAAGCAGTGAGGCATTTTTCATCAAAGACGAACTTGGTATCTTTCTCTAAGAGTTTACACATTGGGTGTGCAATCTTTGAGAAATCTTTTATGAACCGTCTGTAGAATCCAGCATGCCCCAGAAAGCTACGGACACCTTTCACTGATGTGGGAGGAGGGAGCTTGGAGATGATCTCAATCTTTGCCTTATCCACCTCAATACCATGCCTAGAGATCTTATGACCCAAAACAATACCTTCATCCACCATAAAGTGGCATTTTTCCCAATTCAATACAAGGTTTGTTTCTTCGCATCGTTTCAACACTTCTTGAGATTCTTCAAACATTGCTCAAATGTTTCCCCGACTACTGAGAAATCGTCCATGAAGACTTCGATTCCAGCTGGAGCATTGCATAAGCCGAAGGCATTCGACTGAAAGCAAATGTCCCATACGGGAAAGTGAACGTTGTCTTCTCCCGATCTTCCAAAGAAATATTTATCTGATTGTACCAGGAGTATCCGTCAAGGAAGCAGTAAAAGGACTTTCCGGCTAGCCGATCAAGCATTTGATCAATAAAAGGCATAGGGAAGTGATCCTTGCACGTGGCACTATTTAGCTTCCTGTAATCCATGCATACTCGCCATCCAGTTACAGTCCTTGTTGGAATCAGCTCATTCTTTTCATTATTGATCACGGTCATACCCCCTTTCTTCGGCACACACTGTACTGGACTTACCCACGAGCTATCGGCAATCGGGTAAAAAACTCCTGCATCCAGCCATTTTATAATTTCTTTCTTCACCACTTCTTGCATTGATGGATTCAGCCGTCTTTGGTGTTCCACACTTGGTTTTGTCCCGTTTTCAAGTTGAATCTTGTGCTCACAGATTCCGGCCGGAATTCCCCGGATGTCCGCAATTGTCCATCCGATTGCCTGTCTGTGTTCCTTCAAAACTTGCAGCAACTGTTCTACCTGCACATCATTCAACAACGAAGACACAATTACTGGTAAAGTGTTATTCAAGCCAAGAAATTTATACCTCAAATGCGAGGGAAGTGGTTTGAGCTCTAATTGGGGTGGTTCAATAATGGAAGGTTTTTCTGGAGGCGTGGCTCGATTCTCCAAATCTAAGGACAGCTTTGGTGGAGTATAAGAATAGGAACCGTGACCTTCTAATGCATTCACCGACTCCATGAACCCATCCAAGTCATGTCCATCAAAGTTCACCAATATGGCTGCCAGTGCCTCACCAAGACATTGTTCTTCCATCTTCATCTCAATGGCTTCACCAACTTCATCAACAATACCAATTAGCGAAATATTCTCATACTTCGTTGGCAGCTTCATTCCTTTGCTTGCTTGAAACGTGACTTCTTCATTATTAACCCGTAACTTAATTCATTGCGCTCCGAGTCCATAAGAGCTCGTCCGGTTGCTAAGAAAGGTATTCCCAATATAATAGGGATTTCCTTGTCTACAACACAGTCGAGGATCACAAAATCAGCAGGAATATTAAACTTTCCAACTTTCACAATTACATCGTCCACAATGCCCACTGGTCTCTTGATGGATCGGTTAGCCATCTGCAACCTCATACTCGTTGGTCTCGGCATTCCTAACCCGGCTTGTTTATAGATGGCTAAAGGCATAAGATTTATACTGGCCCCATTATCACATAATGCCTTTGTAAAATCTCTCGCTCCAATAGTACACGGGATAGTGAAAGCTTCTGGATCCTCCTTCTTCTGAATTGGACTGGTGTCTATGATAGAACTGACTCTGTGAGTCACATTTACCACCTCGTTCCTGATGGTTCTCCTTTTTGTAATCAACTCCTTCAGATATTTGGCAAACCCAGGCATTTCTTGAAAAGCTTCCAAGAAAGGTATATTAACTGATAGTTGCTTGAGAATGTCGTAGAACTTTTCAAACTTGTTGTCATCAACTCTCCTTGCAAGTCTCTGAGGAAAAGGGGGAGGAGGTCGAGGAATTGGCGGAAGAACAGTTGGTGTTTCTTCTGCCTTATCCTTCACCCCTTCCTGAATCTCATCCGTGTTCACTACAATTTTTTGATTCTCACCTACCTTAGCAACATTATCTCTTTCAACTTCAGCCTTTTTCTAAAACTCTTCAGCATCATCTCTGCCCTGTAATGTCTTACCACTCCTAGTCGTGACAGCCATGATATGAGCGGTTGGGCCACTTCCACTTCCTTTAGTATTTGCAATCGTGTCGCTAGGAAGTGTTCCTTTTTGTTGTGGATATTGCTCACAAGAAAGGTCCCTCCTTTGCAATTCCAACTTTTGGATCGCTGCTGTGTGGGAGCCAACCAATCCAGTCATGTTTTTCATGGACGTGTCTGACTTCTCTTGGTTCTGTAATATCCTCTCGAGCATACTCTCCAATTTAGATTCACTTGTAGATCCCTGATTCTGATAGTGCCCTTACGGAGGAACATAGGGGTTGGAACTTCGATTTGGAAAATGATTGTTGTTGTTCCAATTTCCCTGACTAGGGCCAGTTTGATCATTCCGCCACTGTTGGGGACCTTGCCCTTGCGGGTTTGGTCTCCACTGATTTTGTGTTGCTTGGCCCTGGTAAGGTTGCCTTTGATAACCTCCATGAGTATTATTGACAAAATTCGCCTCTTCATATTCTTCACCTTGCATTGGTTGCACATTCTCCACTACATTGATTTTTTTCTTCTGATTTTCTATGAACAACTTTGTCAAGACATTCACATTAGTTGCAAGTTCAGCAATTACTTGGTCTCTTTCTTGGTTTTCCTTGATCAAGTTATTCATCGAAGGAGACCCAATTATAATGCCACCCGTAGTGTCCTCAGAGTGACAATCTTGATTATGTTTAGCCATCTTGTCCAAAATCGTGACTCTAGCGAAGGTCTTATCCATGAACAAACCAGCAGCAGCATTCTTCGCTATCGATTGGTTCATAGGGTCCAAACCCATGTAGAACTTTTCCAGCAAAATGGAGTCTGGAAAATCGTGGTTTGGCGACCTCACCAAATACAATTTGAACCTCTCCCGTGCTTCGTGCAGCTGTTCACCCGGCAGTTGTTTGAAGAAAAATATCTTGTCCCGGAGCTCAGATTTCTTGCTTTGTGGAAACCACTTTGACAAAAATGCCCGGACCAACTCAGGCCATGAACGGATGGAATTTGGAGGAAGGTTTTGAAGCCATCTCCTCGCATCTCCAGCCAACGAATACTTAAAGCATCTGAGCCTTAATGCATCGTCAGAGACGTTATTCTGTTTGTGCGTCGCACAAACACCCAAGAAGTTCCTGAGGTGCTGTGTCGGATCGTCATCAGTAGAATTTCTGAAGTATCCTTCAGCTTTCAGCATCAAAATTAACCCATGTTCTACTTTGAACGTAGCGGCACCTATAGCTGGAGGTACTATAGCATTAGTATCTTCAATATATTCTTTAATATCGGCAAACGGATTCTCTTCCTGCTCCACATCCACATCATCTACATGGTCTGCCATATCTTCCTGCCTACAACCACCAAAACAAACAACGTGCAATCAAGTGGAATTAGACTTATAGTAAAGTACACAATAATCAGAAATTTCAAAACCGTATTCCCCGGCAACGGCGCCAAAATTTGATCCGCTTGAATTACACCTTAACAATAGTGTAAGCGATCGATGTCAAATATAGTAACCCAACGAGGTTGGGGTCGAATCCCACAGGGAATAGGCGTGAAACAATTATCCGATTAATGCAATACCGTACTTAGTCGTAATTCGATCAAGTAGCCAAATAGAGTAAATCAATATTGAGTATGTATAGAAAAGTAAACTAACAGTTGCAGTTCGAAAGTAATTTGAAAGTAAAAATATGAATTTGAGATACTAAGGTTGTGTTCTCCCCTAATGTAGTAGAATGTATTGATATTGATATTGAAGTCCGTTCTTGATATGCGATCGGTTCTTATTACCGTGTTATCCAATATTTCCCAACACTTAGATAACGTATCTTCTCATGATCCTCCCGAATACTAAAGAGTCAAAATTAAGAACACCCAATCATTCGCCAAATTGAAATCTACTTATTCCTAAGTGATTTCGTTAAGCAAGTTTTAAAGCCTTGAATTCTTGTTATTTATCTCTACCAAACTCTATCTCACTTTTCCAAGATACGATAGCGTAAATTGGCACTCGTTAATGTTTGCAACCACTAACGATTAAATTAAGAACAAGAGATAAATAAATATCAAGCTTCTTTCGAAATTGGAATCAATATTAACTTTTCAATAACATTCTACCCATCTAGGGTTCACAACCTCAATATTAGAGTTTAGCTACACATGTTGAAAACTAAAGAACAAAGGAGAATAATTGAATTCATCTTACAACAATATCGAATTATCAGTTTTGATCACCCAAAAACTTCTCTCAATTTGAAAATAATCAAAAGCAGTACTTTGCACTTTGAATTCTGACAAGTCTCCCTTCACACAACCCTAGAAAAGCTATTTATAGAGGCCCAAAATTCGAGGCGAGCAGCAGTTAGGTTTGACCTAGTTGCACGTCTGCGATCGCATTCCTGTCGCAGAGCAGGAATGCAGTTCGCAAAATCTTCACATTTCATCGCAGATCATACCCGTCAGTTTCCCTCTCGTCGCATCTGAAAATGAGGTTCGCATATTGGCTCTGCGATCGCATTCTCCACTCTATTTTTCACCTCAGACTCTGTTCGAGTCTGCGCTGATAATGCGGTTAGCATTCCTGTTCTGCGGTCGCATTTGCGACCGCATTCTCAACTTGAAATTTGGCTTGAACTTCTGTCTGCCTCTGCGATCTTCTTGCGACTTCTGCGACTCGCATAGTTGTTCTGCGGTCACAGAATTGAACCTGCTATACTCTTGAACTCTTTTCTTGCCTTTGGACAGCTTTTTGGACTTCTTTTCATGCTTCTGGGTCTCTTCCCTCAATATACTGAAATTACACTAAAAGTAAATATTGTGATAATTAACAAGTAGAACAAGTAAAACTCCAAACAAATAGTATCAAAATGTGCCGAAATTACCCGGCACATCAACCTGCTGATCTAGAGTGTGGGCCGCGGGAGTCTAAGCTCCTCCCCCAGCCTGAGATGTAGCCGGTGCAACAGGAATCGATCCAAGGGTAATAGCAGGCACCTCAGGTGCCCGTCCCCCAACCAGAGCTACTAGTGGCTCCTCAACTGCTGCGCGAGCACGTGCTCTGGCTGCAGCACGTGCCCCTCCTCGGCCTCTACCCCGGGCTCGGCCTCCAACGGCTCTAGCAGGGGCGTAGGTCTATGATTCATCTGATCCAGCAGTGCGTGTGTCCCCCATTTGTGAGGGAATAGAAAGACAAGGCTCAGATTTGAAATCAATAAATTCGCATGATAAGGAATCAACGAAGTGGAGTTTTCCTAATAGTTCTGCAGCCTCTCCAAGGTAAGCACAGACGTCTCCATACCGATAAACTTACTTTTGACTCATAACACCTATGAAGCTAGAGCTCTGATACCAACTTGTCACGACGCCCAAAATACCACCTTAGGTAATCTTGATGGCACATAGTTTCTAAGGCTAGGTAAGCCTAATATTTATTGATAGTTTAACAAGAATAACTAACTAAGATAACAAAATAAACTAATAAATGTCATAATAACTCAAAAAATGGAACATCAGTTACAAAATCTCCAAAATTGATGGAATTTAGTCATAAGCTCTATAGAAATGTACTAGTAATCTCTAAATACAACTCTATTTGAAATGAAGATAAACAGTAGTAAGGCAATGTAAGAAGGTGACTCTGAGGCCTGCGAGTGTCAAGCAGGTATACCTTAAAGTCTCTGACGTAACTGGGTCCACTCACTAGCATCCAGCAAGAGCAGAAGTATCTGGATCTACACAAAATATGCAGAAGCATAGCATGAGTACGCCACAAAAGTACCTAGTATGTATCAAACATAACCTCGGTAGAGACGTGACGAGGCCAGGTCAAGACGCCTACTAGACAAAAAGAACCTGAACACAATATAATATAATCTAATAATGGAAAGCAAATAAATGAGTGACAACAGAATAGTACAATGATACAAGGCAAACAACAAAAATTAAAGCAATAAGGAGCAACAAAGAGTAAACATGTGATAGTAACAACAAATGATCAAATATTGTAAAAGTTTAAGTAAAACCGGATGAAGGAAAGACAATATTCGTTCAAATCAATAAGTCTTTTCACATAGAATGTACAACAAGCATCACAACTGAGGCACACACCTCATAACCACATTTCATAAGTCATAATGGCAATGTTCCTTATATCGCCACGTGAGCCTTGCATTTATATTATTAAAAATATTTTCCCGAAATAGCTACACGTGCTTTGACCCCCTTATCTCACCACGTGGCTTCAAGTAATTCTCTTACTAGCATTACGTATATAAATCTCACCTTATCTCGCTGCATGCATATCAAAACCTATCCTTATACCGCCGCATGCGCATCAATATCACAACACAATAAACAACTCCTACCACACGTGGCCATATGCCACAACTTTGCCAATATCAACAATACCAATGTTACCACATCGCATAGCCCACAACTCAACTATAATGTGTACAAGAATCACAATAATGACGTATGAATAAGAAACAACTCAACAACAAAGAGATATCATGTAATAACAACTTCAAATAAGGATAAATCAACAATGAAAGAGGTAACATGTAATGAGAACTTCAAATAAGAATCACTCAATGGTAAAAGAGGTAACATGACAATAAAGAGGTAACAACTTCAACTTAAGCACATAAGAGTAAACTTGACAACAAAAGATAGAACATGTACAAGCAAAATTCAATGAAATACATGAAAGAAGCCTAAGTGTCTAAACCGGTAAAATACTATATATAAGCCCATGTACACACTTGTCACCTTGTGTATACACCTTCAAAGTAATTTAAATAGTACAATCAACCCAAATCTTACAAACTAGGTAAGATACTCACCTCAACTAGGTCAAATAAATACTCGAAAATAGCCTTTTCCTTAAAATCCGCCTCCTCACGGCTCAAAGCTTACCAAATACGCATTAACATCATAAAACAATGCAAGAGAAATCAATAACGATTAATAAGGATATGATCATTACACAATTCTCCAAAGTCAACAAAAGTCAACTCCAGGCTCACCCGGTCAAAACACGAGTCCAGGGGTAGATCCTGACTACCCATAACCTCACAAGTCCCTATATATGTTTTATTTTCAAATCCGAGTCCAATTTAACTCTCAAATAGCAAGTTTTTATTATTCAAAACATAGACAAAATTTCTCTTTGATTCTTGTAAATTTGATGTTAAATCTAAGATATAATCATGTAATATAGTTGAAAATTGATCAAAATTATTTACCCAATGATTGTAGATGAAAATTCCCAATCCAAATCGCCTCCTACCGATTCTAGGATTCTATAACGAGAGAAATGATATTAAATCCAGACTTCCCAGCCCTTCAGTTCAGGTGCTCCCTTCGAAAATGCGGCAAAAATGTCGCAAATGCGAACCTACCCAGTATAGCCTAAATTTTGCAATTGCGAGTGAGGCATCTCAATTGCGATACCTGCCCTCTACTAATCACTTTCAATTGCGAGGCTGGTGCTCGCAATCGCGATAACTGCAGCACCAGCACACAACAACCCAAAATGAGTTCAAACCGTTTCGAAACTCACTTGAGCCCTCCGGGCTCCAAACCAAACATCCAAATAAGTCTAAAAATATCATACGAACTTGCTCACGTGGTCAAAATATGAAAATAACATCTAAAACCACAAATCAGACATCAAAACGCGTGAATTTCAAAGAAGACTCAAGAACCTATGGAATTGCAACCAAGCGTTTGAATTTTATCAAACCAACTCCAAATGATACCAAATTTTGCAGACAAGTTCCAAATAAAAAAGCGGACCTATTCCAATTCCCGAAACCAAATTCCAAACCCAATTGCCATAATGTCAACCTACGGTTAAACTTAGGGAAACTTCTAAACATCAAATTACCAACTTCCGGCAAAACAAGTCAAATCATCCTAGGGACCTCTGTATCAAAATTCGGGCGTACGCCAAAGTACAAAATCACGATACGAATGTATCGAATTCATCATAACACCATTCTGGGATTATTTTCACAAAAGTCAAACTTCAGTCAACACTTCCAACTTAGGCTTATAAACTAAGAATCAAACGGTCCAACTTAACCCGAAATCTTCCTGGAACAAAATTAACTAATCCTGCAAGTCATAAAATCAAAAATACATATGTATGAAGCATCAAAAAGAGAAACGGGGCTCAAATACACAAAACAACCGTTCGGGACTTTATGAGATATGTTAGTGCTGATACTCCTACCGTTGAGTCGATTCTAGTAGTGAGGGAGTTCCCATATGTGTTTCCTTTAGACCTATCGGGCATGCCACCTGACAAGGATATTGATTTTGGTATTGATTTGGTGCTGAGCATTTAGCCCATCTATATTCTACCATATCGCATGGCACAAGTAGAGTTGAAGGAGCAGTTACGGGAATTGCTTGATAAGGGTTTCATCAGGCCTATTATATCACTTTGGGGCACACCGATGCTATTTTTAAAAAGGAAAGATAGTTCTATGAGGATGCGCATTGAGTGCAAGCTGTTGAACAAGGTTACTATGAAAAAGAAGCATCCACTATTGTGTATTGTGATTTATTTGATCAGCTTAGGGAGCTAGTGTATTCTCAAAGATTTACTTGAGATCACGGTACCATTAGTTGAAGATTAGGGCTTCAGATATTCTTAAGAACGCTTTCAGGATCCGTTATGACCACTATGATTTCTTGGTGATTTCTTTTGGACTGGCCAATCCCTAGTAGCATTTATGCACTTGATGAACAACGTATTTCAGCCCTATCTTGATTCCTTCATCATTATGTTTATTAATGATATTGGTGTATTTCTGCAGTCAGGAGAAGAATGAGCAGCACTTGACTATCGTGCTCCAAATTTTGAGGGAGAAGAAACTATATGTTAAAATCTTCAAGTGTGAGTTTTGGTTAGACTCGGTGGTGTTTTTGGGCCACGTGGTGTTTAGTGAGTGGATTATGGTTGATCCGAAGAAGATTGAGGCAGTTCAGAGATGGCCCACGCCTTCTACTACTACTGAGATCCGGAGTTTCCTTGGGTTGGCTAGGTATTATCACCATTTTGTGGATGGTTTTCATCTATAGAAGCCCCATTGACTAGATTGACGCAAAAGGGTGACCCGTTCAGGTTATCTAATGAGTGTGAGGAGAGCTTTTAGTTGCTCCAGGCTGTCTTGACTACAACTCCAGTTCTTGTTTTGCCTTCGGGATCGAGTTCTTATACAGTCTATTATGATGCTTCACGGATTGGAATTAAGTCTGTGTTGTTTTAGAATGGGAGACTGATTGCTTATGCTTCACGTAAGTTGAAGCCCTATGAGAAGAACTAACCAGTGCATGATTTGGAGTTGGCATCCATTGTTCACGCGCTCAAGATTTGGCGGCACTATCTTTATGGCGTGTCATGTGAGTGTCCATGGATCACATGAGTCTCCAGCACTTATTCAAGCAAAAGGATCTAAACTTGAGGCAACAAAGGTGGTTAGAGCTACTAAAGGACTATGATATCACAATTTTTTATCATCCTGCAAAAGCCAATGTGGTGGCCGACGTTTTGAGTATGAAGGCTGAAAGCATGGGTATTCATGTTTTTATTCCAGTAGAGGAGAGACTGTTAGCCTTGGATGTTCAGACTTTGGCTAACAAGTTCGTGAGGTTGGATATTTGGGAGCCCAGCAAGGTTCTTGCTTGCGTTGCATTATGACTGTCTTTGTTTGAGCGCATTAAGGCGCATCAATATGAAAATCCTCACTTGCTTGTCATAAGGGACACGATGCAACACATTGATGCTAAGTAGGTTGCTATTGGAGATGATGGGGTATTGAGGCTGCAGGGTGAGATATGTGTTTTGAATGTTGATGGGTTGCATGAGATGATCCTTTAGGAGGCCTATAGTTCGCGATATTCCATGCATCTTGGTGTGGCGAAGATGTATCGGTATTTGAGGCAACGGTATTTGTGGCGGAGGATGAAGAACGATATTGTTGAGTATGTTGCTTGGTGTTTTAACTATCAACAAATGAAGTACGAGCATCAGAGACCGGGTGGTTTACTTTTATGGATAGATATTCCAGAGTAGAAGTGGAAACATATAACTATGGATTTTGTAGTTGGGCTTCCATGGACCTTGAGGAGATCCGATGCAGTGAGGGTCATTATGGACAGACTGACTAAGTCTGCACACTTCATTCCATTCATGACTAGTTACTCTTCAGAGCAGGTGGCTCAGATTTATATTCGGGAGATTGTTCACCCTCATTGTGTTCCTGTGTCTATTATCTCGAATCACGACATGCAATTTACATCACATTTTTGGAGAGCAGTGCGACGTGATTTGGGTACACAGGTCGAGTTGAGCACATCATTTCATCCCCAGATGGACGGGTAGTTCGAGCACACTATTCAGACTTTGGAAGACACGTTACATGCCTGTGTCATTGATTTTGGGGGTTAGTGAGATTAGTTTTTTCCATTATCAGAGTCCACCTATAACAACAACTATCATTAGCGTATCCAGATGGATCCTTATGAGGCCTTATATGGGAGGCGATGTCGTTCTCCAATGGATTGGTTCGAGCCTAGGGAGGGTCGGTTGTTAGGCACTGATTTGGTCCATGATGCATTGGAGAAGGTGAAGTTGATTTAGGAGCAACTTCATATAGCACAGTTCTATTAGAAGAGTTATACTAATAAGAAGGCTCGTAATGTTGCAAATATGGCGGGTGAGAATTTTCTACTCAGAGTTTCGTCGATGAAGTGTGTGATGAGGTTGGGAAGAAGGAAAAGTTGAGGCCTCGGTATATAGGCCCTTTTGAGGTGCTAGAGAGAGTTAGCGAGGTGGCCTACAGACTTTCCTTGCCACCTAGTCTATCGGGAGTTCACCAAGTGTTTCAAGTTTACACGCTATGAAAGTATTATGGGGATCCATCTCATATATTGGACTTTCAAACGATAAAATTGGAAGAGGATTTGACATATGATGTTGAGCCGGTAGCCATTTTCGACCGACAGGTTCGAAAGTTGAGGTCGAAGAATATAGCATCAGTTAAGGTTCATTGGAAAGGTTAGACGGTCGAGAAGGCTACTTGGGAGACCGATCAGGAGATGTGGATTAATAATCCTCACCTTTTTGAGACCCTATGTATGATTATAGACTCGTTCAAGGATGAACATTTATTTAGGGGGGGGGGGGGGA
>MCJB01051019.1:128732-138962 GCA_002018475.1 Nicotiana obtusifolia
GGGGGGGGGGGGAGAACGTAACGACCCATCCGTTCGATTTGAGTATTTTAGCCCCGTTTCCCCTGATTTGATACTTTACAAATGTGTAATTGTGGATATGTGACTTTTTGGGGTGGTTGGTTTGGTTTCTGAGAAGTTTTGGATTCAATTGGGACACTTAGTCCCAAGGTTGGATACTTAAGTTATAAGAGTTGATCGAATTTTGACTTTTTTTATAGATGACCTCGGAATGGTGTTTTGATGGTTCCAATCGGTTTGTATGGTGATTTTAGACTTAGGCGTATGTCCGAATTTGGATTTGGAGGTTCGTAGGTTGATTTGGTTCTTTTTGGCTAAAGATGAAAAAGTTTAAGGTTTGAAAGGTTCATAGGTTTTACTGGTAGTTGACTTTGATGATATCAGGTTTGGATTTGAGTTCTGGGAGTTAGAATAGGTCCGTTGTTTTGTTTGAGACTTGTGTGCAAAATTTGAGGTTAATCCGAGTTGATTTGACGTGATTCGGTATAAATTTTGGAAGTTTGAAAGTATATTAGTTCCTTAGGCTTGAATTGAGGTGCAATTCATAGTTTTTATATTATTTGGTGTAATTTGAGGCCTCAAGTAAGTCCGTGTTATGTTTTGGGATTAATTGGTGTGGTTGGACGGGGTCCCGGGGGCCTCAGGTATGTTTCAGATTGATTTCGGATCATTTTGGATTGAGTTGGCGTTGCTGAGATTTCTGAATTATGGTGTTTTTGCATTTACGGAAGATTGGCTGCGGATGCGGTCTGGGATGCGCAGATGCGAGATATGGGCATGGCAGAGGAAGTCCGCAGATGCGACACTGGAGCACAGATGCCCTTGCGTAGGAGCGATGGGATTCCGCATAAGCGAACTCGCGGGTTTGAAGGTAGAGTTCACAGAAGCAGATGGTCGGAAGAATAGTGACTTCCGCATCTGCGATGGATTTTCTGCAGATGCGGCATTTTGGACCGCAATTGCAGAAATGCTTCGTAGAATTTTAGTTCGAAGGGTTTGGTCATTTTCTCATTATTTGGAGTTGTGGAGCTCGAAAATCTATTTTTAGAGAGGATTTCATCACGATTGAAGGGGTAAGTAAAGCTTACTTAATTTTGATATTAGGTATTGATTACCTTTGGATTATTTTAAGCTAATATACCACTAAGCAGGGTGCTAAGTGGTATTTTTATAACAATCCAGCCGGTCGTTTTGAGTATTTTAGCCTCGTTCCCCCATTTATTAACTCCTCTATGTTATATTGTGGTTATGTGACTTGCCGGGGTGGTTGGTTTTGTTTCGGGTGAGGTTCGGAGTGAAATGGGATACTTAGTCCCATTGTTGGAAGCTTAAGTTGAAAGAGTTGACCAGAGTTTCAGTTTTGTGTAGATGACTATGGAACGGAATCTTGACGGTTCCAATAGCTTCATATGGTGATTTTCAATTTAGCAGCATGCTCGGATATTGATTTGGAGGTCCGTAGGTTGTTTTGGCTTGAATTGGCGAAAGTTACAAAGGTCAATATTTGGAAGATTGAGAAGTTTGGCCGAGAGTTAACTTTATTGATATGGGGATCAGATTTTGATTCCGGGATGTGGAATATGTCTGTTGTGTCACTTATGACTTCGGTGCAAAATTTGAGGTCAATCAGAGTTGGTTTGGTATGAATCGGCGTTAGTTGTGGAAGTTGGATGTTCATAGTTTAAATAGGTTTGTATTGGGTTGCTATTCATAGAATCGATGTTGTTTGATGTAATTATAAGCCTTGAGTAGGTTCGGTTATGTGCTTTGGAACATGTTGGTATATTTAGACGAGGTCTCGGGGCCCGGATGTGATTCAGATTGAATCCGGAACCGTTTTGAAACTTGGTAATAAATTTGCCCAACTGAAGATCTGGTGCAATCGCACCTGCGCATTATGTGCCACAGGTGCGGCGTCGCAGATGCGACCTGTGAGCCGCAAAAGTGATTGGGGGCCAGGTGGGTTGTGACCGCAGGTGCAGTCAAGCTACCGTAGAAGCGGGCTCGCAGAAACGAGCCATTGCCCGCAGAAACGAAATCGTACAAGCGGGTGGTGACTGCAGAAGCGAAATGTTTTGGCTTAATGAGAAGCCGCACTTGCAATGGATTTTCTGCAGGTGCGGAGCCGCAAAAGCAGCTCTTGGTCCGCAGATGCGGAATCACTGGGCTAAAGAGGGGCAGATCGAGGGTTTGTTCCCATTCTTCATCTTTTGAGTTAGAGACCTCGGTTTTGGGCGATTTTGAGAGAGAGTTTCAAAGAGTTGATCGGGGTATGTGATTTTAACTCGGATTTGACTATTATACAAAAATCCGTCATTGTTTTTGTCATTTTATTAGTGTCTAGAGTTGGAAACATTGGGAAAATTTGTGAAAACTTCATAAGCTATATTTTGAAGATTTGAAAGTCGATTTGAGGTAGGTATTGAATAATTTTAGTATGAAAGTTGGACTCGTTATTGAACGGGTGTTCAGATTCTGTAAGTTTGGTCAGGTTTCAAGACACGAGCTCGGGGTTGACTTTTTGAGTGGAGTTTTTGATTTTCTTTAAATATTGTAACTTTATTATCCGGAATAGTTTTCTATGATTTATATTTATGGTATAAAGTTATTTTTGCTAGATTCGAGCCATTCGGAGTCGGATATTTGTGAAAAAGACTTACTAGTGGATTTAGTTAGCTTGTTTGAGGTAAGTACCTTGGTTAACTTTGTGTAGGGGAATTAGCCCTTAGGATTGGAGTTGTTTTGTATCATTTGTGGTACGTGAAAGCCGTGTACGCAATGTGACAAGTGGGTATACGGGCTTCATACGGTAAATGGCCGGTTTAAGCTATGTAGATTCTTTTCATGCCTTTAATCGAATATTCATAACATGTTATATCCATCAACGTTAATCTATCCTTACATGCTTTATTTGACATAGTTAATAGTTATCCCATCTCTTACTTGTTATTAGTAGAAGTTATTGTTTCCTTATTGCCTTGTTAATTATTTAACTTTTGAGTTACCTTGCTTGAAGTTGTTATTTCTTGGAATATCTTATTGTTGAGTTTTGGTGTTGAAGTTGTAAAAGATGCAATCACATTGATGCGAAGTTGTAAATTGTTGAATACCACTCTTGTTGAGCTATTCACTTTCAGTTGCTATTGTTGAGCATTTTGTACACATTGTGGTTGAGCCATGAGCAATTTGTTATGAAAACATTGATATTGTGATTCTTTTGGCAAGTTGTGGTATTTGGGCACTTGAGGGGCGAGTTGTGATATTGATACGCATATGATGGTATAAGGATAGGGGATGATACGCATGCGTTGGGAAAAGGTGGGCTAAAACACGGGTAGCTATTTTGGGGAAAATGATTTTTCAAAACTAAATGTAAGGCTCCCATGATGATATAAGGAAAGATTGTGATTGTGATTTTGAGACTCTGAGGCGGTATCACCGATGTGATTCTTGTTGTTATCTCTCTTTTACCTCTCTTGTATTTGTCCGCATTTTTTCTTGATGTGCTTATTATGTGTTCCTTCCTTGTTGCATTTATTGCCTTAAATTCAGTTGTAGTCTATCTTGTTGTATTTCCTTATTGCCTCATTTTCCTCGTTTACATTCTTAGACTGTAGTATACTTGTTCAATTTCTTTTCTTATCCTAGTAGGTGTCTTGAACTGACCTCATTGCTATTCTACCGGGGTTAAGTTTGATGCTTACTCGATACCATTGTGGTGTACTCATACTACGCTTCTGCAAATCTTTTTTTGTAGATCCAGGTACCTCATACTAGGCTAGGCACCAGTGAGCAGAGCTTCCGTATCGGAGACTTCATGGTATGGTGATGTTGGGCATATTTCTATAGGTTTTAGTATTACTTTACCCATGATTTAATCGCTTTTTGGTGCTATTTGGTGTTTAGAATTCCCAACATGCGTTAATTATTGGTTTTATGACTAATTAAGTTGTATGTGATGACATAGGATGTTTGGAGTTAAAAAATAAGAAGGAATAACGCTCCGACTATAGGAGAAGAGGGTGGATGTGTCGCATCCAACCTTGCAAAAAAGGCTAGTTGATTCACCCGTAGAAGTGAAGTGCGGGAGAAGGCATCCACCTTATCATCTGCACCGCATGCGATGTTGAGAAGTTGATGCTGAGGCAGATGCTTCGCATCCGCCCCAGCATCAATTCCTCAAGCTGATTTGAAAAGGAAAAGGAAAACTTTAGCCCACGACTTTTGTACGCAATATATAAGTCAAAAATGCCTCTTTTAGGGCATCTAACACACTTTTTGAGGGGATTCGACCTATGGAGAGCAAGGAGCCGTCGTGGAGGCCGGAATTCATCAATTTCCATCTTTCTTCCGCCAACTTAGTAATTTTTATGTTTCTTTGTATGATTTGTAGTTTGGCTACCATGTCTATGTGGAGCTAAACTTCACGTTCTAGCGTTGTGGTTCATTCATGACTATTGTTATTCGAATATTGATTTTTCTTTCTTGATTTATCATATTGGTTTATTTTTTCAATCTCGCGCTTAATTATTTGACTGCTTGATTAGCAATTGAATACTATCTATGAATCTAGAATTGAACTCAATGGTGGAAATTCTAGATTGCACATAGTATTGAGTAAAGCAAGTTCTTGAACCTGGGAATCAGGGAACGAATTCGCGGTTAGGGTAGACATATACCTAATTGCCTTGCTTGGTTGATTTATAGGAATTATAAATGCGTTCTTGCTAGTTCTAACTCCATAGACATATATGCGTTAGGTTAGCTTGAATAGGCGAGTAAGAATTCGACAAATTCTTATGAGCAATATTAACCGTGTCGACCAATAAGCTAGATGAATTAGTTAGTCAATTCAATTGAAGAATACAATAAGAATGTTAGATAGCCCATAACCCTAGATCATTTTCATTATATTGATAACATAAAAATCTACACTTCATTTGTTAAGAGTTTATTATTTATTTTCTTTTTAGTTTAATTAGATCAGAGTCATATACTTATAGGTTTAACTTTTGTTTAGATAATTAGGATAGTCTAATTTAGTTAATTGTTAATCACAAGTCCTCGTGGGTTCGACACTCTATCTTATCACTTAATTACTTGACGACCGCGTATACTTGCATGTGGGTTTGGCTGCAACAAGTTTTTGGTGTCGTTGCCAAGGAGTTAGAATTAGCTAATTTTCTAGATTAGACTTTTAATATTATCTTTACCGGTTTTGTTTTTTTTCTTTTTGTAAATATTTTTATTTTTATAACAATTTGATTTTTCTCTTAGTGTGTTCATAGTTCTCTAAACATGACATATGTGGATGAAATATTCGGAGGTAAGGTTATTGATGAAGACGCTTGGTCGACGGAAGACTTTTATGGCCCATCTTTTTGGGCTTGTCATGACCTGAACTCTAGGAGGTCTGAATTTTATTATGGGAGTAAGGGTTGGTATTGGGACGGATATTCATTAAGAAAATATGAGAAACGACATTGTTTACTAACAATGTAGGTGAATGATTGGTCTAAGGAGAGAAGTGATCTTGCACATGAAATTTACAGTTTTGGCTTAGCTGTGCATAACTTAGAGGCTCAATTAAATGCAAAGGTTGATGCGCCTGACACCCAACGAAATAGTAATGAGTTGTGAAGCTGAAAAGAAGCTTATATGCCAAATTGATGACCTAAAAGTGCAGAGCCAATCGTTCGAGCATATTTTTGTTGATGATGCCCGTGTTGAGAACGATTCGTATTTCCAATGTTGTTTGAAGTGATTTGAGTCATCGACAAAGTTCGTATGACTTTTTTAGGATGTGTTGGTATGTTTGGATTGGGGTTTCGGGTGTGATTCTAATCGTGTTTGGCTCATTTTGGACTTGTAGGACTGATGTTTTGTCTAGTTCTGGTTTCCTTATATACAATCGCGAAGGGTTGTTTGGTGACTGGTGAAAATTTCCCTACCCTTCGCGAGAACTGGGACGCGTTCGGGAAGGGTTCTGAAAGTTATGCATCGCGAACGCGTGCAGAGGGTCGTGTTCGCGAAGAAGGGAGGTCAAGCCCAGGGCGGCAGCATACATTTTTCAACACTGTGTTTGGATGATGACATGGAAATCGAGTCATCTGAGCCTTTGGAGGAGCCAATGGACGAGGAACGGGATGCTTACATTCTTGAATTCGTCGTGCCAAAGAGACATAATTACATACCTCATTCGAAGGCCAAGAAGTGTAGAATGCGATATTGGTTGCTTGGCCCAATTAAATTTGTCTCACTGCCTTGGGAGCATAACAGAAAGCTTGAAGCCAAATTAGGGGCTCAATTCATAAGTTTGAGGTGTAGGCAAAAAGTGGTTCACATCGTGCCGCAACATTAAATTAGGCGTTTGTTGGGAGGCAACCTAGCTTTATTGCTTTCTTTTATTTTTGTTGATTTTGTTTTTATTATATTTTTTTTTTTAGTATTTATTGTTATTTTGTAGGATTATGAGCATAGGAAGAAAAGCCACTTGAAGTGTGCAAAAGCGACCCAGATGGTTGGAACTAGTATGAGGTACCTGAACAAAAGACCATCTCGGGAGAAGTCTGAGTACCCTGTGAGTTGCTATTACTTCGGCATTAGGCCTTTCAGGGTGTTTCTTGTCCACCCTCATTATTTGGTTTTGCTTTATTTGTACATTGGGGACACTACACTCTTTTAAGTGTGGGGTGGAAAAATTTCTCTAGATAATTAGTAGTTAAAAAAAAAACATTACTTCTTATGTTGAGTAGTAGTGTAGTATTTTAGTAGTAGTTTTTGTAACTTAAAGTTTTTTTTTTAAATATGGAAAATCAGAACAAAAATAATATTGAAAATTTTGACTTTTCCTGACGATGGATCTCCTAGACAAATTTCTTGAGGAATTAAAGTCTAACCAATAACACATAAAAAAAAAAAAAATATGTCTTTTAGTTTTCCTTAGGTAGTAATAATTCCCCGTGGGTTTTCTTTGTGCCTCGGTTCTTTTCCGTGGTATGTAGTTTGAACCGGGTAATAGTTTTTCAATCTTTAGAGTAGATTAGAATTTAGGAAATAATTGGAAGAAGAAATATGAGATTCCTAAGCGCTCTTGACTTATTTAATAGTAGTATATTTAGGCTTTGGCATGTGTAGTACCTTTACTATGTATTAAAAATTGACCATGATGCCTTTATAAATTGGATGGCATGTTTTGTGGCGCCTATATCTTGCTTGCTTGGGTGACTTTCGAGTGGAACTAATGAAAGAAAGAAAGGTGCACTTGTTTTGTAAAATAGTACACCACTAGCGAAAATTGGAAAAGGAAAATAAATAGTTGAAAAAAAAACTGAAAAAAGAAAAGAAAAGAAAAGAAAAGAAAATGTATGTAGACAAATAAATTATTGTCTTGTTCTTGCCAGTGGTGTATAAAGTAAAGTAGTGCTTAAAGAAAAGATATTGTTTGTGAAATTGAAGTGGATTGAAGAATTTGCGCTTAATGTTTATCCTGTGATGGTGTTAAAGTGCTTAGGAGGGTTAGCCAATATTCCTAAAATATATCCTACCCATCCCTTATCCCACATTACAACCAAGAAAAAGTCCTAATTGATTTTAGATTGAGCGAGCCTACATTAGTAGAGGTTTACATTATGGGCGAGCCTATGGTACCAATTGCGTGCATGTAACTTCTTTGTGAGAGTGACAGATTTCTTTGATATATGTGAGGTCCTTCAATTATATTTGATCATGAGATTCGAATGTGTGGATTCAACTCACTCTCTTTGATTTTGTTGTGAGGGAATATGGTTTCACGAGGGATAAGTTACATTATTAGACATCTCTATGACGTGGGGTGTTCAAGCCATGAGTGCATTGTTACATTGAGTCAGGTTTTGAGGCTAGGATTCTTAAGAGCATGTTGCTTTTGTTTAGAATATTTTTGAAGTATGGCATAAGTTAAAGGGAAGTGTGTGTTGAATGCATATGCTAGAGTTTAATAGTTGCAATCAACAATGGTTAGGTGTGGTGTGCTTTGAATGATAGGAGCTTAATTTTGTTTCGTCTACTATAGTGATAGTTTGTTTGAGGACGAACAAAGGTTTAAGTGTGGGGTGGTGATGTCGGGCATACTTCTATATGTTTTAATATTACTTTACCCATGTTTTAACCGCTTTTTAGTGCTATTTGGTGTTTCAAATGCCCAACATGCGTTAATTATTGGTTTTATGATTAATTAAGTTTTATGTGTTGATTTAGGATGTTTGGAGTGAAAAAATATGAAGAAAAGATGCTTCCGCTATAGGGGAAGAGGGTGGATGCGTCGCATCCAACCTTGCAAAAAAGGCTAGTTGGTTCACCCTTAGCACTGAAGTCGAGAGAAGGCATCCAACTTAGCATCCGCACCTGGGCACAACAGGGATCAAAATGCGATTCTGAGAAGTTAAAAGCTAAGGCAGACGCGAAGCATCCACCCTAGCATCAATCCCTAAAGCTGATTCGAAAAAGAAAAGGGAAACTTTGGTCCACGACTTTTGTACGTAATATATAAGTCAAAAACGCCTCTTTTGGGGCATTTAACATACTTTTTGAAGGGGATTCGGCCTAGGGAGAGCAAGGAGCTGCCGTGGAGGCCAGAATTCATCAAATTTAGTCATTCTTCCGCCAACTTAGTAATTTTATGTTTCTTTGTATGATTTTTTATTTGGCTACCATGTGTATGTGAAGCTAAACTTCACGTTCTAGGGTTGTGATTCTTTCATGACTATTGCAATTCCAATATTGATTTTTCTTTTGTGATTTATCATATTGGTTTAGTTATTCAATCTCGCGCTTAATTATTTTGATTGCTTGATCAGCAATTGAATACTATCTACGAATCTAGAATTGAACTCGAAAGTGGGAATTCTAGATTGCACATAGTATTGAGTAGAGCAAGTTCTTGAACCTGGGAATCAGGGAACGAATTCGCGGTTAGGGTAGACATATACCTAATTGCCTTGCTTGGTTGATTTATAGGAATTATAAATGCGTTCTTGCTAGTGTCACACCTCTTTTTGGTACATTCCCGGAAAGAAAATATATAAAAAGAGTTTTTTCAATTAAAGTGACATTATTCGAACTGGGATTATTTATTTATTTATTTTTAGAGTCGCCACTTGTAATATTTTTAATTGGTGTTCCAAGTCACCGATTTATTTTTATCCCAGATCGAGGAAAATTTCGACTTTCTTTTTTGAAGTCTGCGAACCAGAAATTCTAGGTAAGGAATTCTGTTAATCCGAGGGAAGGTGTTAGGCACCCTCGGATTCCGTGGTTCTAGCACGGTCGCTTAATTGTTATAGTTGGCTTATTATCTGATTTTGATACCTATTATTAACCTATAGTGCATTTGGCCTCATTTACTTTCCGCTTTTAAAGTTTATCAAGAATTGCAATGTCAATCAAAATATGCCACAAATCACGTCACATAAATGCACCCGCAATTTGCAACATTTTTAATTTAACATTGAGATTGTGGGATTTGGGTCACATAAATGCGCACCCGAGTTTAGGAAATTAATTTAATAGACTAACGCGCTAAGAGCAAATTACGCGTTTTAGTTTGTCGAGGGCCATGAAATTCGCTAAATAGCGCACCTTGGTTTTCTAAATGTTTAATTAATGAGGGCCATGTATTTGTTGATTTTGTTTGGCATGGCACGCCTCGAATTAGTTTTATCACTTTTATTATTTGAAATTTTTTAAATCGGGCCACCTAAAGGCACCCCCGAAGGTTGGCATCATCACTATGTCACGAAAACCGTACTCATAATGACAATGTAATTAATAATGCCTAACAGTGAACTACTAAAGCTTGAAACATTTAAGGCTTACTTGTTCTTGCACTTAATTAATCAAGAAGGCCATTGGTAATCACGGTTAATGTTATGGCGCACCCCTACTAATTTATGGCATTTATTAGCACTACATATCGTTAAGCATTCATACTGTTGTTCAATCTAATTAGTGCCCGGAGACAATAAATCAATCCCAATACAATTGTTCAAAATGGTTTTGCTCGTAACTGCAATCTTGGTTTTATGGGAAGAGTCCCATTGCTGGACTTAAATACCAGTTTTTCAAAAATGGCCACATTCGGAAAATGAGCAGATTTTCTTAGACAGAACAAACTCCATTGCAAGTATAACTATTAATTTCATAACATTAGTCCAATTCTGATTCTTGCATTAA